>OX336369.1:30322624-30409132 GCA_946902895.1 Fragum fragum | reverse complement strand
GAAACGTGGAGTATTTTCTAGAGTAGACTGTTTGTAATTGTTGCTTTATTCGAAATTTGAAAATGTATTATCATCTTAAAATAAGAAAATAGAAATGAATTAAAACGAGCAGTAAGAACAAAACTCTTGGTCAGTCGAGTTTGATTGTATTGAAATTGAAGCTGTTTTAAACAATAATTCAGTTATATACCGGCGGCTTGTGCACTTAACCATGATTTTCTGTCACTCCGACACAACCATAGCGTTCTATTCGAACCACCAGTTGCTAGTGTGTGCATTTCCGTTTATTATGTCGCTACCGTAGCATATACCCGTATGAGAGACACCCCCAGAAGACACTTAGTTGTTATGAGGTTAGTGCAATGATACAGGAAGAAACGGTTTATTCTTTGTCATGCTCAATGGATAGCACCGTCTCACGGGGCCTCGGTTTAACGTCTCATCCGAAGTTAGTTTGTTAGTTTATAAGGTCAGCCCAGGGCTCGAGTCCATGATCTTGCGGTTTGAAGTAATGTGTTCTACAAACTGAGCTAAACAGGCTCCCACTAATTGCTAATCACATTTGGTGCACTACTTATCATTCGCTTATCGTTGAGAGATAAATAACACGTGTCGCGATGACTTTTGTCAAATGTGGGAAAGATTGGTAGCCGAGTCGGTGCTCGAACTAATGACCCAGGGGTTGGAACTACAACACCTTACCGACTGAGACATTTGGGCGCGGCTGGTCAGTTATGACCCTGATCTTGCTTCACGATATCCCTTGAATCCCCCATCCATAAATTACAGCCGCAGACGTAATGTAGTCAACAGGATCGCGAATTCGACCCTCGGTGCGGCCGACATTTTTTCTGGTATTTCACATAGTCTATTGTCTCACCAATTTATGAAGAGGGATGAAAAGCTGTAGATTCTGGTGTGAGAAATACAGGAATCCTAGGATTGGGTTCTCAATCAATCAATCGATGAATCAATCAATCATAGATGAACGAAGCAGTCAATAGTCAATCAAATTAGTGAGTTAATCAATCGATCATTCAGTCAAGCTATCAACCAACTGATCACATTCCAAAGATAAAGAAAGCATAAAACAGAGTTTCACTGATATTTGTCGCTTTCGCGATTAAAACGCGGATTTTAAGTCTACATGTAAAAACATACTCACAAAGAAATCAACTGCTAGATCGTCAAAAATTAGGCGGAGATCTGGTGTTGTTCCAAACACCCTGAAGTGTACTGAAATAAAATAATATATAAAAATGATTATAATAATAATAATAAAAAATACCATTGTGTTGAAAATACTTAGTAGTTTAATCGATTATGAAAAAAAAGATCCACAAACAAGATACGAATTGCGTTGTTAAAAGGGTAGCTCCGGAATCAAATGTGAGATTGATTAGCTATGATAACAGTATTTTATTTCCCTTTTTTATATTCTTAAACGGTTTTGATTGAAACTCTATGATGCGAGTTTTCATTCCAATCGTCTCGATGAACCCATATCCACTCAATCCCGCTTTTTAGGATCCCCTTTTCAAAAAAGGGGGGACTAGGGAAACGTTGAGAATAATGAAAAATTCCTTAAAACAAGCTATATCTTCATTTTCTACAGTATTTTCAACCCCAATGAACAAGAGTATTTAAATTTCTATTACATGTTTCTAGAAATCGTTCTCTGCAACTTCTTCAATTTGGACGAGTCTAAATTTTGTTGTCTGATTAAACTTTTATCGATTCAAGTAAGAACCAGAAGTACTATACAAAGTATGTGAGGGTTATGTCTGCAAATAACATGTCAATGTTACGCAGCAAAGCCCTGAAAGCGCTGAAAGCCTGAGATATGTGTACGTGGATTCAAAACCTGGGCAGAAAAGGTTTGATGGTCGGATTGTCGGAGTTGTCACTTTCTACCCAAATCTACTGTCTATTATAAGCAGATCGGCGAATAAGTTCGCCAGGGGACACAACCTGCCCCAAACTATGTTCTTCCCGCTTTTTAGGTAGTGTCACGATATATTTACATATTTTTCACCCGATCAATATTCTTCGAAGGAATCTGATAACCCCCCCCCCCCCCCCAAGGATCCTTCCTGTGTATTTTGGTTGAATTCTATTTAGAACTTTCTGAGAAGAAGTACAAATTGATGGACGGAAGAAGGACAACACATCATTACAAATGCCCGCTGGCTTTCAGCGAGAGAGAGAGAGAGAGAGAGAGAGAGAGAGAGAGAGAGAGAGAGAGAGAGAGAGAGAGAGAGAGAGAGAGAGAGAAGAGAGAGAGAGAGTGAGAGAGAAAGAAAACCAGAGAGAGGGGGGATGGAGCGTGTTTCCAGGTTCGAACTAGGACGCTCTCTTTCCACACAGACCAATTTCTTTATAATCCCCAGGTAAAGAAGAGGCGAGATGGCGGGCGGTCGTTTACCAGGTTTACAGGATGATGCGATATGCAGACGGTGCATTCTATGTGTAGAATCCGAAGGTAAATATATAGAGACATAAAGTCCGAGCACGACCAAACTGTTTGCAGACAGTGCGAATATAATCCTACGAATGACCAATTGATTTGTCGAAACATACCAATTGTGCGTAAAACCGACAGCTTACCGGACCATTTTAATACTCTAAATCTAGAATAAGTAATATAATTTTGGAATAAAACAAACACCTCATTTTTTCTTTACAATATGGTATGTATATACATAATTAATAATTGTCCAATATATTATAAATCTCCTTTCTTTCTGTCAATTCATTCATCAAATGTTTGTCAATTTCAAAACACTCAAGCGAAAGTACTTTACATTAAGCGCTGGCTTTCAATGAGTCATATCTCGCCTTCGTTCTCTTGCCTCAATCGGACGATTTAATTAATACTCGCAATCATGTAATTCGGTCCGATATACTTCCCATGTGGCAGAATATTATATTTATTGCGTTAGATGTTTTACATTAAACTCTGTGTTGGTTGAAATTTTACCGTGGTGATTTTAGACTCAGATTGCTACGCGAAACCGAACCTAAAACTCCAAACCTATTAACCTTGAAGTGTGAAGTTAGGTGACTCCAAAAGCCCACACTTAAATCTACTCCATACATATTAACCTTGAAGTGTTAAGTGTGAAATCAGAGACTGGTGGTGACTTCATTAACTCATACTTAGAACTCCATATAAACTTAAAGGTGTGAAGTGGAAAATCTGAGACCGATGGTGACACTTCCAATTGCAGATTTCAAAATTTACACTTCACACTTCAAACTTCACACTTCAAAGTAGATATGTATGTAGTTTGAGTTGTGAAGTTTGAACACATGGAGTTACGGCTGGTCTGTCAGCTTCCTATTCAGACATAAAACAGTTCTTACCTGTCTGACCAGGTTTGTAGATAGCTTTATCTGTCTGGATGTATATAGAAGATGTTTTACTCTCGTATCTCAGCGTGGTGGTATTTTCAAAAGTCAGACCTCCCATACCTTTAACTCGCAGTTGATAATCCCCTTCGATCAAATCTGCTGGAATCTTGAAAGATGAGAGATACATTTAAGATACATCTGACCTTCAAGAACTCGGAATCAAACATAGGACTGCGAAACCCCTGCTGTCCAGAATTAGAATCTGCTTACCAAACCAGAGCATTTCATCGTTATTTTTTTTAGAAAGTTTTGTTGTTGTTGTTCTTGTAAGAAACGACTTATTTTTATATATACATTTACATGGCACTGATATCAACAATGACTTAATTGAGCTGGAATGCGAAAATAATGATGTCCCTTCAGTCTGCCAAAACAAGATCAACAACATGCACACAAACACACACAAAAACCCAACAACAAGAACAGAGGCACATATTATAAAACATGTAGTTTTTTTAAACAAAATCAAAGGACATTATTATCCTTCAATTTATATATATCAAAACAGGCAGTTCTGTTTACAGAATCTACAGAATCTAGGACAAGTTAACCAGCCATTTATATTTATATTAAAACGTGTTTTTGTTTTGTTTTGTTTTTTCCTTTCTTTCAGCTCAATAGCGTCATTGTTAATATAGTAGTCATTATACTTATAGTATTGTCTTTTTCTCACTTAATAATTTATGCAAAATGATCTGCATAATAATGAAAAAACGGTTTCCTTAAACAAATTATAGAAAAAGAGATCGGGTCCATCAAAGGGACAGAGGAGATAGGATTTCGAAAAAAGAAAATGAGATAGATTGACCATTTTAGGTGAAGAAAATTTGGGAGAGCAAGAAATCTCAACTCTAGACAGTCTAGGTGCATCGTGCAAGCTGAAATGGCAAAATCATTTACGCAATACCCAAGAGGTCCGTTTTCGCCTAAATAATTAGAATTATTCAGATACAGGCCAATTAACTCAATCCCAAACAACAGAATTTTTGACTGCTTAAAATTTGAGAGGAAAAATCGATAGAACAAGATAGAAATATATTGGCCATTTGATGTAGAAAACATTGTGAGTAAAAACGAAATTGTTTGTATCACGCAATTTCTCCTTTGTGTATTTCCGTTTATTTTTGTCGCTACCGTAGTACACTCCCATTTGAGCGACGCCCTCAGAAGACGGTTAGTCGTCACGAGTGATAGCTCAAGGATACAGGACTGAGAGCTTCGACTGGTTGTTTAACGTGATCGACGACAAGCACCGTCACATATGGCCTCGGTTTAACGTCTCATGCGAAAGTCAAATGATTTGGAGGTCGATTTTGTCAACACAGGGCTCGAACCCGTGATCTTGAGATTTTTGAAGTCAAGTTATCCTTTTCTGACAAATTTTTCAATAGCTATATTTCTTTTCAAAATTGTTGGATTGTATGATAATTGGTTAATAGGTAAACTTAAGTATAGGAAAGAGTCCCTATGTCTAAATACCTGACAAATGTCCTCAATTACGGATCAAGCCCAGGATAAACCAGGTAGCATTTTACACTTGTCTCAATGTTTTCTTCAGAGTTGTAATTGACAATACATCCCTGTCAATTACATAATCGATTGGCGTATCAAATCAGAAGACAAATGTCCCCAATTACGGATCAAGCCCAGGATAAACCAGGTAGCATTTTACACTTGTCTGAATGTTTTCTTCAGAGTTGTAATGGACAATACATCCCTGTCAATTACATAATCGATTGGCGTATCAAATCAGAAGTAAATTGTGACCTCCGATATTTATGACAACCGTTTTTGTTGGTAAGATCGGTAAATACGGCTTATTATAGCTGTAGTTATGACGTTTATGTAACCAATCTAAAATTCGTTTTTTAATGCATCTCCTTGACCATAAATTATGCTAATTTACATCTTTTTTAATTTATCAATCGATATTCCATGTCTCAGGTTAGCCAATCAAATTGTTCATTTCTGAGAATTTTTTGTTGTTGTTGTTAATTTGGCGATCTAAACGGCGTAACTACAGTTTATTCAAGCTGTATTTACGAAGTACAGATCAACAACCATCCAATTTACTTTTTTCCTACATGCAACTGACCACATAATTTACGAAATAACGTCGTTAAATTTTGAAGTAGAACTTTCTGTTGGAGCTTAGTGGGTTGAGTAAGCGATCTCTCATTTTTTGATTGCATGAGAAAAATGTCACTTACCTCTAGAAGTAATTTACGTATATTTGTATCTTGTATCATTAACATCGCTGTGCTTAAAGGTTCTGGTGGAGCTGGTGTCGTTGTCGGCGCCGGTGTTGTGGTAGTAGTAGTAGTAGTGGTTGTCGTCGCTGTTGTTTTTGTTTTGTTTGAGAGTAAAATTTCAAGAGCTGGCAATGGTTCCTCAATGATAATTTGATCGTCAATTAACGGAATCGGACGACCGAAGTCCGGAAATCTCCGAATCGGTTCGGCCTTTTCGAGAGTAAATGTAACTCTGACTGGTGACGTCACATCCTTTAACAAGGAGCCTTGAATCATAAGAGGTATTCCGGGACGGATAACTTTGGGTGATACAAAAAGGTAGGAACTGAAATGATATTATTGAAAACAAATGAAATTAAAATATGTCCGTTACTTGAAAACTTATGACAACCTATGACAAGGCAGCAAAAAATTAGACTGACCCAATGGAAAGAAAATGAGTAACACATTTCAAAGAGCGCCGAATTTGAATAATACGTGTGAATTATGGTAGAAAGTATTGTGGGATAGGAAGCAATTTTCTCCTTTTCTCAAAATGTTTTTCAGAGCCATATTTCATCAGGACGTGAAAATGCGGGATTTACTTGTATTGAAATAATTAGAATTATATTGAATAATCATTTACAGCTATTAAAATTAAAATTTCCGCTCAGTGACGCTTTTAGCCGCCTCCCCCCCCCCCCAAAAAAAAGCTTTGGGAAAATATTTTGGAAAATGAAGAAATTGCTTGTCCACAATTATTCTACCCTATAAGTAAAAACTTATAATAAATCACGAGCTTTAAATTGTTGTCTGCAACCTCTTTCTTTGGAACAGTCTAAAATTTTGCCGACTGGTAATGGGTTAATAACCCTTCCTATATATTTTCACAGGTATTTGACCGGTCAAGTGAGAAGGGACCTTCGGGGGTCAATAAAGTAATATTTGAAAATGGAATAAAAATATAGCAGAGGTTAATATATCTTTTTGAACAACACAACAAAGACAAACATAAAAAGAGAACAAAACTAAACCTACAAAAAACGACGATGTAGAATGACCAATGAGGATCTAGTAAGAGAGAAAAGATTATACTCTGTTCTGTTCTATTCCGCTTTCGCAGTTTGATGAAATAATCCCTTCTCGGAAAGTTCTTTGTTGCTTGGCAAGTCAAACGTTACCTTTTCGGTATTTACACCGTTTAAACATTCATCATTTAAAGTTTGATAGAACTAAAATCAACTACTTCTCATAGTTAAAGCCATGCCGACACAATCCCGCTTTTGCGCCCCAAGAAAAAGGCTTTTGAAAACATTCTATACATAGAGATTTTTTGCAATAATCATTTTGTTTATTCTCAATGTCTTCTACACCCCCACCTCCTACCCAAAAATGAGTCAGATTTCATCAAGCAGAAATTACCGTCTGCAACTTTTTTTTCAAATTTTAATCAGTCTAAAATTGTCGCTTGAAATTCTTCAAATTTAGACCAGTGTTCGCTATTCTAGTGTATTCGTGTGCTGAATCTGTAGCTATTAATATTGAAGTGGGAAGTGGGAAGTGTGGCGTTTTAAATGTGAAGTATGGTCGGAGGTGTGAAGTCGGAAGTATGACTTCACACTTCAGACTTCAGTCATCAAATTTAATCTATACGGAGTTTGAAATAAAAGTCACCACTGGTCCCTCATGCCAACAACTCTAATTTTCAATGGCCTATTTTTGAAAGCAGGCTTCTAAACGAATAAGGCCGTCAAATTAATCTCCATTCCCTGTCACATTGGCAATTTAGTTTTAAAATGTTAACGATCACCAGACAAAAGCTTAAATTAGCTTTAGTTTCGATGGTATATTCATAATGAGACCAACTGTATACATACTTCTCTGCGATCGCTGTTTGTACAGTAGCTAGTAGAGTGACCACAAGTGTCACGATGTGACCCATCCTGTTGGATTGTCTCATTTCTATCTGTAATGAAATAAACACCATTAATATTCAGTTATTACCCTTTACTTCATAAAAAGGGGCCTCGATTAAACATTTATTTTGTAAAAAAACATGGTATCCAGCACAGGTCAATCAACAAAAAATATTTGGTGAAGTAAAAAGACCATTCAAGATGACAATTTTATCAAAACGCTGTTTTCGTGTCGGACTAGTTTATCTAAAAGAACTACTATTATCCTATTCGGAAGTGAATTCAAGTGAGGTCACTCCTGATTGGACAATTTAGTTTTAGATTGACGGCGGCGATCCGTAAATTGTCACGGCGATCAGGAACATATGTATATGTAGTTAATAGATCAGATTGCACTAAAACTTTCCGGCATATATTGAGAATTATTTTTCGATCCCCGGCGGCGAAACATATCGTTTTCGACAGTTGTTTCTTATCCATGGGTGGAAAATCGTAAACCAAAGTGGGATAGCAGCTGGAGGCTAGGAAAGGATGTTATGGTGGTACTGGTGCGAGATATACCTGGAATCCATTGTCAGGAGCTCCAGCCGCCGAGATATGACTGAAAATCGTGAAAAGCGCGTGAAAAGCGGCGTTAAACCCCACTCAAACAAACAAACAAACAAACAAAATGCTGCGGAAGTTTCAAAACACCCAGAAAATACAGTTAGGTTTCAAGTTACATATTAAGCAAGTCGTAAGACAAACCAGGAGACTCTCGTTATATTCAATACACTTTCGTGTGTATTTGCGTTCATTTAACGTCGCGTTGCAAATATAATCCTACTTTATCAGGGAAATTAAAACAAAATTCTACATGTACCAGGGAAATTAAAACATAACCCTACTACTTGTACCAAGGAAATTGAAACAATTCTACATGTACCAGGAAAATCAAAACATAAGTCTACTTGTACCAGGGAAATCGAAACATAATCCTACGTGTAACAGGGATATTCAAACATGATCTTACGTGTACCAGGGAAATTAAAACATAATCCAACTTATACCAGGGAAAGTAAAACATAACCCTACTTGTACCAGGGAAGAGCCGCCGTCATAGCGCAGTTGGTAGCGCGTCGGGCTGTCAATCTGGAGGTCCCGGGTTCGATCCCCGACGGCGGCACTCATCCTTTATGACTTTTTGTCTCTCACCAATGGGTCGATAATCGTAGACCTATGTGGAATTGCAGCTGGAGGCTAGGAAAGGATGTAATGGTAGTACTGGTGTGAGAAATACCAGGATTCCATTGTTAGGTGCTCCAGCCGCCGCGATATAACTGAAAGATTGTTTAAGGCGGCGTAAAACACCATTCAAACAAACAAATATACCAGGGAAATTAAGACATAAGACTACTTGTACGAAGAAAATTAAAACGTATTACTACTTGTTTCAGGGATATCAAAACATAACCCTACTTGTCCCAGGGAAATTAAAACATAACCCTACTTGCAACAGGAAAATTAAACGTAATCCTTCTTCTACCAGGAATATCAAAACATAACCCTACTTGTACCAGGGATATTAAAACATAGCCCTACTTGTACTTTGAAGTTTAAACATAACCCTACTTGTACCAGGGAAATTAAAAAAAAACAATACCTTCGTGTATCAAGGAAATTATAACACAAGTCTACTTGTACCAGGGAAGTTAAAACATGAGTCTATTTGTACCAGATAAATTAAAACATAACCCTTCTAATACGTGGGAAATTGAAACATAACCCTTCTTGTACGAGGGAAATTAAAACATATGTCTACTTGTACCAAAGAAATTAAAACATAACCCTTCTTGTACCAGGGAAATTTAAATATAGCCCTTTTTGTACGAGGGAAATTAAAACATAACCCTTCTTGATCGAGGGAAATTAAAACATACGTCTACTTGTACCGGGGAAATGAAAGCAAATAGTATTTGCAGAACCAAATGAAACAGCAATTCAGTAAAATCGACAGACCAATCAAATAGTAATTTTTAGATAAAGTGAACTTTGAAGTCACTAGCCGATACTTAGAGTAAGCACTCTTTTTTTTTGCGACTTAAACGACGTAACTTCAGTTTATTCAAGATGTACACATGGCGTTTAGGTCACAAACCAACCATTTTAATTTTTATTACATTTTACTGAATATTAAATTTGAAAAATAACGCTGTATGATATTTAAGTCAAACTTCCTGTCGGAGTGGGCGTGGTTAGGTATCTGTTAATTGTTAGATAATAGACCAGACTAGAGTCGTTTATAACAATTAAGGATATAAAATAATTCACGAAGGTCGCCTTCTGACATATCGTAATGAATGCCTTTGCCTTAAACAATCTTTTTTTAACCTTAATCTAATTTTTTGTGTCAAACATGACGCTTCAACATTAGTTATATTGTCCCTACAAGGCTAACTAGGGTTGTTTCCTTTTTAGATGGCACTAGTTCGTCGATGGGGAGTTGTGCAAGGTTATTAGATCACTATAGTAGCACACCCGAAGTCAACACAGGAATGAACTCAACTTAAATGGATTCTAGAAAACTGAAGCTTTAACCCATTAAAGTAATCTACCACTCCGTGTTATTCCGAATTATTGCCCCACAAAGTCTCAGCCACAGTTCCAATTCAGTAGTTTATCCAACTTATCATTTTCAATATCACTGTTGTAAATGGTGCAATTTTCAGAATCAAAGTAAGTATTTAACCATTCCCTCACAGTGGCGATTTTGAACACCTCTAAAGAATAACAATAGATGAAACATTGTGTAAAATGAAGAAATTGCTTGTTTGAAGCAATTTCTTCATTTTCCTCACTGCTTTTACCTAGAGAAATGAAAAATCTAAAATTTCACCAACTTAGAATTGTCGCCTGCAACTCCTTTGAATTTGGACCAGTCTAAAATTTTACCATCTGGTAATGGGTTTACCAGCAAACAGAAGACGAAAAATTCATCGGTCCAAATTGAAAGATTACAATTCATAGTGAAGTTTGATTTTTTTCTGAATTACAATGAAATAAAAGCCTTGAAAGCACTTGTGTAATCTTTTGTTCGATCATCGACACTACTTTTGAAAATCAATTTAAATAACTCTGGCTTAAGGACAAGCATGAGGTGAAGACTAGGATCAAACTGTAGTTTTAACTTTGTCTATACCTTCAGCAAAAACCGGGACATTCTGGGTATAGCAAGAAATGGTTTAAGATATAAGTTTTTGTTTTTTATTGTTTGCAGTTTGGTTATTTTCACAGGCGATAGGCGGTACTTTTCAAAAGTCATTTTTCCCTTATTAACCCCTTCCTGTTCAATCGCTGGTTTTTACGTCCCCGTGAATTTGTAATTGAGAACATATTGTAGAAAAAGAAGAATTTGCTTGTGACAAGCAATTTCTTTTTTTTCCCCGCAACATTTTCCACCCTACTGAATGGTTATATTTCAAATTAAATCAAAATTGAATCTTCGTCTGCAAGACCGGTCTAAAATTTTGCAAAATAGGAAAAAGGTAAAACGATAAGAAACTAATTCAAACGATTGATATATAGCTTGTTATAAAAGAAAATGGGTTAAAATTTGTCTTCTTTGATCTATAAATTATAATTCAAGTTTGAAAATAAGATGTTAATAAGGAAAAGTGTGATTAATTAAACGTCGACGATGGAGAGCCCTTGGCTATAATTTGTCAAAATACGGCACAGTTTGAACCTTTAATGTATCAATTACTAGTAAAACTACAAGTTTCTTCTTTTACACCGACTGTTAAAGATTTTTTGAAAGTTTGATAGATTATGATCGATGAGAAGCCTACACCCTCGCACGACTGTTTTGTTCTCTGTTTAGCCTATCATCAGACGATTATTGTTTAGACTAGTCCATATTCAAAGAAAATGGAGAAAACGCGCTTAAATAAACAAATAAACAGGTTCTCGACCAAGAATTGATAGATTTAATGGGGTTTAATGCTGCTTTTAGCAGTATTTCGGTCATATCGCGGCAGCTGGAGCACCTAACAATGGTTTCCTGGCATTTCTCACACTAGTACTACCACTACATCCTTTCCTAGCCTCCAGGAAGAAAATATAATTATATTAACCAAGAAATGTGTTGAAATCTCACGGAAAGGGGGAGAGACACATGTGCCCTGTTATAGATTAACCCATTCCCACTCAGTAACGCTTTTAGACGCTCCAAAGAAAAAAAACTTTGGAAAACTTTGTGGAAAATGAAGAAAAAATTTGTTGCAAACAATTTCTTCATCATCCACCATGTTTCCTACCAAAAAAAGTTTTAAAAAAATCCAAATTTCATGAACCTTGAATTGTCGTCTGCAACTCTTTTCAATTAGGACCAGTCTAAAATTTTGTCGTCTGGTATGGGGTTGAATTACTCTATTGAAGTTCTTGTCTGGATTGCTTAAAATCAAGGGCCAGGAAACACCTTAAACACAAGTTGTGGGTAAATTATTTTTAAAAACAACCTTGGATTGAAAAGGACAAACACGATATGTAGACTAAGATCAGACTGTACTTATCACGTCAATGGTTAACATCATGTAAAATATTCAGATTCGCCAATTTCTCGAATACCATGTTTTAATTCTAGTATTTTTCTGTAAGTGTGCCGGAATAATTAATTCTGTTAAATTCTGTTGCGACAACCGCAATATTATTTTAGGAATAAGAAGCTCAATAAAACGGGACATTGTTCGTTACTTTTCGATTTTGAGAAACGTACAAAGACCATTCTACCATAATGTCATTGTAAACCCTAGATACCAACTGCAGGTGACCTGTGCTTAATCCGTTTTCTTATTTTAATAACTGTTTTATAGAATCTCTAGATCAGAAACAGATCGCAAAGGTTGGTTATGAGTGAGATGATTTCAGTTATTGATTCGACCTCAAATAAAGAAAAGTTGGTTACAAGTGAAATGATTCAAGTTATTGATTCGACCTCAAATAAAAGAAATGTCGGTTGCGAGTGAGACGATTCCAGTTATTGATTCGACCTCAAATAAAAGAAATGTCGGTTACGAGTGAGACGATTCCAGTTATTGATTCGACCTCAAATAAAAGAAATGTCGGTTACGAGTGAGACGATTCCAGTTATTGATTCAACCTCAAATAAAAGAAATGTTGATATCGAGTGAGACGATTCCAGTTATTGATTCGACCTCAAATAAAAGAAATGTCGGTTACGAGTGAGACGATTCCAGTTATTGATTTGACCGTAAATAAAGAAATGTTGATTACGAGTGAAATGATTCCAGTTATTGATTCGACCGTAAATAAAGAAATGTTGATTACGAGTGAGATGATTCCAGTTATTGATTCGACCGTAAATAAAGAAATGTTGATTACGAGTGAGACGATTCCAGTTATTGATTCGACCTTAAATAAAAAGGTTGATTGCGCCGTTATCTTCCGTTAGCTTGCTTGTACAGCGGCTAAACTTGGTGTTGTAGTCCTGTATATGGATAAATCCATAAACAAATTACAACAACCGATCAGTCTTTTTTTACATCTCCTGAAGATTTGTATGAAATAAAACACTGACGAAAAAGGAGAAATTACTTGTTACACATTCACGAGCTAGTTCTATCCTATTTTTCTATTCATTTTCCTATATTTTTTAACCCTTTGAAACAATGTCTGAAACTTCTTTCAATTTTGACCTGTCTCACAGTAATCCTATTACCAGACGACTACATTTTAGACTGGTCCAAGATGAAAGGAATTGCAACCGACAATTTAAAGTTTATGAAATGTTTAGATTTTTCAACTTTCTGGATAGACAACATTGTTTTCAAAGTAAAGAAATTGCTTGATAAAATCAATTTCTTCATTTTTCACAATGTTTACCAAATTGCTTTTCTTGAGTGGCGTTAAAAGCGTCACTGTGTGGACAAAAGCGTCACTGTGAAATGGGTTAAAGGGTCAATATTTTGGAGTCATTTTAAGCGTAGGCACTTGGAATGAAAAAAGCTGCAAACTCACCCATTATATTTTCCAGACATGCTTTCTTACAAAAAGAAAGTCAAAGAGTTTTAATATTTCTATGAAACAACAACAACAAAAAGAATAGAAGTCGATGTAAATAAAAGACATAGATATCAAAACATACCTGCAATTGATTATTTTTTCGTTTTGTTTTATTCGTTGACAAGTCTAAATTCCAATTAGTCTGTGAGTTTCAGGTTTAAATATCAAAATTTTCTCGATTAAAATGAATATGCCACAGGTATGTGCACTTGACACCGTAAAAAAATTAACACTGGCAAACTTATTTATGAACGCTGTCAGTGAACTAGCGGCAAATTTATATCGGTAACGTGAAATACCTGACAGGTGATTAATGATAAAACTTACGCCCCTAACGTAAATCTCGACGTTGATTCGTCGAAAGCGGTATTTGCCCCCATTAGGAGCGTTTTGTAAACTTGTTTGTTTACCGCGTCTGTTACTATAAATAGACTATTAACGTAGGGAAAATTACAGCGCGTGCAGTATTCAAAAAGGGCTTGAGGGTCAGTACTACTTCGAGGTAGACACCGTTAAGTCAAACGTGACGTAACATTCATTGACGTTTTATGTTTATTGAACAAGTACACCGTTTGATCGTAAATCTTTTAAACTAAAAAGTGACGTTCATCTAGATACAAAATGTTTCGAGGTGAGGATGAACGTGGTGGTGGTTATGGGGTATAGATAGAACTAATGTATCACTTGTCATACCCAAAGAATCTAACAGAATTTCCCATTTTGATATTAAACGGGGTTTTCTTTGTATTATTTAATAGCCAGTAACTTGTAACAAAATGTAAAATGGTTGATTTGCGACCTAAACCACCTAAATAAAGCCTTTATAAGCTGTAGTTACGACGTTTAAGTCGCAAAACAAACAAAATGTTTCAGATAAATGTCGGCCGATGTTTGAGTTCAAAGCTCAAACACATAGAAGCCACTGTTCACTATATCGTATTTGAGTCACATACTAGAACGTTTTGATTACCTCTGTTTGTGACCAAGAGTTTGATCCTGCAGCTTCAGTTGAGAGATCGCTAACCACGTCTACTGAACTCCGGCAGGAAGTTCCACTTGGGTATTAAACCGGGCGTTATTTTGAAATATTTATTACCAGTAACGTGTAACAAAAAGTCAAATGGTTTGTTTGACCATAACTTCTTAACTACACCTTGGGTAAGTTGTAGATACGATATTTATGTAGTCAAAGCAACAAAATGCTTCACATAAATGTCTACTTATATTGGAGTTCAAAGTTCATTTCTGGTCTAAATAAATGATTTGAGTGATCGATTGATAGTTTGATTGACAGCCGCGATGTACATCTCTTCAAACAGCTATACATTGGTTCAAACTATGAGACTGATTTTATTATGCATGTGCGCTTTGTGCGTAATGGGTAAATTCTTGTTGCTGTCTTATGTGAAACATTATCAGATGATAAAATCCTAAATCGATCAAGATTAAAAGACGGAGACGAAAAGAATAAAGGCCAACATTGGAATATCATTAAATAGATTCAAAGGAGAAAATAGTTCAATAGTAGTCCCAAAGGGTTTGATGATATATGACAGTATTACTTCTAAGATACTACCCAAAGTGTAGTTTTGTTTTTCTCAAATTCGATTGGTCAAGGACAACATGTTGTTGAAAACTCAAAGATAATGGACGCATGAGCTTAGTCGGACAATAATAATGAGAGCTTTAAATGTAATTTGGTTAAAATTTTGACCACAGATTATACATAGGATATATGAAATACAGAACATATTAGCAGGCAAATATTACATTGATTATATTGGGTTCAACGCAATGTTAAACAGTATTCTAGTTTTAGCCATTTCCTGTTCAAACCCGAGATTTAACGTGACTGTGATTTTATATTTGAGAAGACATAACAGAAAAAAAGAAATTGCTTTTGACAAGCAATTTCACCTTTTCCCACAATATTTTCTATCGCAAAGGATGGTTTCATTTCAAATTAAATCCAGTTTTCAATGTTGTTTGCAACCTCTTTAAATTTGGACCAGTATTAAATTAATATAAAACGGAAAAGAGTTAAAGCAGTGACTGCTGCACCTAATCGTGGTTTCATTCATCACACCAATAAACCACAACATTAGTGAGAGACAGATGACGGATATCGCGGTGATATTTTAGAACTCATTCCCACACAATCATATTTTTGACGCCCTTCAAGACAATTTTGAAAAAAACATTGTAAGAAATGGAGAAAATGCTTCTTCTTTAGCAACAGATGTTTTCTACCCCAAAAATTAAAGATTTCATAAAATTCCAGCTACTTAAAATTGTCGTCTGTAACATCTTCAAATTTGGACTAGTCTAGAATTTTGTAGTTTATTAATGGGTTTAAATAGCGGAAAGGATTCAGGGTTTGAGAGAAGAGCACGTTACCGAATGAAGTGACCGGGCTCGGCGGGAAATATTTCTTTGATGTTTTATGGTGGCTTAGAACGGTAAACCAAATCTGTTAAATTAATGCGTAAAAATAGCGAATAGCGCATCGTTTTCGCGAAAATTGTAATTGTATCAAATACCATATAATGAAGGGTACATGATTTTTGTGGCGATCTGATACTGCCATCATGTATTCGATCATTTTCCCGCGATGAAATGAATGTTTCATGTAAATGCTTAGGGACTTCAACCATTTACTAGATAATTTATTGCGTTACGGTTAAGTTAACTTGAAAATGCTTGAGATAATATTTTACTGTCTAGGCAAAGTTTTCTTTTTTAATCAGCTGGTAAAGTGGCGGCATTTTCAGAGCACTGACGCAATCAAATTTATGTTAACCATATGATCTGGTATATTAATAAAACAATTCTGTGAGAATTATCGTTTTATCCACCATTTTCATTGAAAGTTATTTGAGGCAAATGCATTGTGCTAAAACGACGAAATCCGTATTATACTAATGTCTGTATTAAGCGTGGTTAAAAAAAATCATGATTAAAAAAACAATATCATGAAAACTTTCTCGAAAAGATTGAAAATAACGCGAAAGTTATTTATCAGGCAAATGATGGCGGTTCGATATTCTGAATACTGCAATATTCATGTAGCATTCTCAGTACAAATACACTGGTGAATGAATTGAATTGATTGATTGAATTGGGTTTAACGCCACTTTTAACAGTATTTCAGTCATATCGCGGCGGCTGGAACACCTAACATTGGATTCCTGGTATTTCTCACATCACTACTACCAATACACTATTTCCTAGCCTCAAACTGTTAATCCCATTTATGTCTACGATTATCCACCCATGTCGCCGCCGGGGATCGACCCGTGACATCCCATGATTGAAGATTGGGAGTCTGATGCGCTACCAACTGCGCCATGACGGCGACCGAATTAATTGAAATAAATTAAAAATTTACGTGTCTTACTTAGCAATGATAAATTGAGACTTATCAATTTTCTTAACGTAAAATAGATTTTGTTTGTTTAAGCAACAAAATTTTTCTAGATAGAATGTGAACCAATTAGAATTCGCATGGAGCGAGTCAAATTGACCAATCGCGGCTGTCAATTAAAGATTCAATCGACCAATCAAATCATCCAATTGGACCGTAAGTTAACTTTGAAACCCGACATTAGCCGAGAGTTATTTTATCATTTTAGTTGGTTTTACGACTTAAACGTCGTAACTACAGCTTTACTCAAGCTGTAGTTACGACATTTAGTTCGCCAACTAACAATTCTAATTTGTATTACTGGCCACAAATTTAGCGATATAACGTCGTTTAATATCGAATTGGAACTTTCTTTTGGAGTCAGTGGGCGTTGCTAGAGGAGATAGAGGGCGGGGGCAAGCGATCCGTAAAACAAGAAGCGGTATAAATTGGTACAACACGACTCGGATACTATGATTAGCTCAGTTGGTAGAGCACTTGACTTAAAACCTCAAGATCACGGGTTCGAGCCCTGGGCTGACCATATCAACTAACACAAATAATTGCCTTTCGGATGAGGCGTTAAACCGAGGCCCCGTGTGACGATGCTATCCATCGAGCACGTTAAAGAACCAGGCGGAGCTCTCAGCAGTTTCGTCCTGTATCATTGCACTATCCCCCGTAACAACTAACCGTCTTCTGGGGGCGTCGCTCATATGGGCATGTGCTACGGTAGCGACGATAAATAAACGGAAATACACACGGATACTATGACAATTTTAATATTTGTGCGAAAAGTTAGTTCTATAGAAAGGGCTGGTACTGTAAGTTTTTTTTTTCAAAATCTAATAGAAAAAAACGGAAACTTTGAGTCCAATAGGAATGTAAAGATGCTTTTCGTCATATCGACTTAACTTATCTCGAATGATGAATATCATTAATATACCAAATTTTCACGCTTGCTTGTTTATGTCGAACTGAACATCGGGTCTTATTTCTGTAAAGAGAGCCCCGCATTCGGCTGTCTGGTAGTTTTCCCCCTTGGAGTAAACAATTGGTCCTTTGGCGATATATATCTTGGGCTTTTAGGAGTAAAAAAAATACATATAACTAAATGTTCAATAATTTTGTAAATTTGACATTTTTCAAATTGTTGACATTATAATTTTCTTCTTCTTCGTTATTTGCGTATTTTTTGTCATTTAAGCAGATTTTTACAGGTATACAGATCAGTTGTATAATTTTTACGGAGTTTTTGACTTGACCAATCTTAGTGTAAAAAGAACACCAAAAATACCATGAATACATATAAACATATTTGAAAAATTACCCTGATAAGTGATTTAATACACCCAACGCAATCCCGTATTTTCACGCGCCGAAGAAATATAGCTATAGAAAACATTGTGAATAGAGAAGAAATTGCTAGTAACAAGCTATTTATTCAATCTCCAAAATGTTTTCTACCTCATTTGGACATCTGCTTTCCTTTAAAATCAACTTTGTTTTGTCGCCTGAAACCTCTTTTTATTTGGACCAGCCTAAGAGTTTGTCGTTCGGGAATGAACCTTGAACTCTTTATTAGTTTGGCGACTTAAACACCCTAACTAAAGTTCATTCAAGCTGAAGTTACGCCGTTTAGATCACCAATAAAATGTTCTATTTTTGTTACATGCCATTAATATCAATTTGGTAAAAATAACTCCGTTCAGTATGTAAGACGAATATTCTATCGGAGGTCAGTTCGTGCAGTCAGCGACCCGCCAAGTACACGTAGTTTTGAACTGTAATAGCAAGTCAGTATTATAGAAGCACTAGATTGCAAACAGTCGTCATCCAGTCCTTTCTTTAAAATTGATGTAAATTCCATCTTTGGCTCCCATGACAAGCTCTGCAAATGGCACCGCCTCCCTTTCGGAGTCTGTCTGAATAGTAAACCTGTATAAATTGGACATTAAAACGTACAAGCATTAATTTGAAGAAAAAATACCCGTTTCATTTGAACCTGTATAAATTGGACATTAAAACGTACAAGCATTAATTTGAAGAAAAAATACCCGTTTCATTTGAAGAAAAAATGCATATTGTTTAATCCATTACCACACAACAAAGCTTTCGACTTATCTACATTCAGAGAAGTAAAAGATTACAATCTTAAGTCCACTAAATTTTAAAAACGAAAATTGTCTTTTGTAGAATACATTTTGGGTAAAGAAGAAATTGCTTAAAACAATATTTTCAAAAGTATTTTTCTAGAGGGGCGTAAAAGGCGAGATAGTGAAAATGTTTCATACACTAAAAATACTGCATCTTTATGCTATTTTGTTAAGTAAAGGGCAGATAATTCCGATAGAAATAGAGGGGTGAAAATATATTTGTCTCAAGCACAACCAGACATCATAGATATTCATCGTGGCAATTTACTTCGTTCCTATTGGAAATGTAGGAGGAGTTGCACGCACAAAAAACGCTAAGAGACAAACTTACCGACAAACAGACAGACGGACGAACGTAAGGGCCATCCCGTACTACTGTACGACTTTCAAACGTATAAAACTATAAAAACCATATGAAATCAAAGAACTGAAAGTACTGATGATGGACGTCAGAGTTGCCCGTTTTGGTATAAAAAATGGCAATTTTCATATATACAACCTTTTATAAAGCATAATCTCTGGCATAGCCTGGTTTGTTTAATAGGTACATGTTATACAGGATGTTTCTTTTATAGAGTCCTGAATACGATCATAAATTGGGGAAAAAACATTGTTAAATGCGTCATTTGCATCTCAATGATAAGAAATTTGCTTGTTAAGTTTGCTGCGCAGTTACACATGTAATGGCCCAAAATTGTTGTTGCAGTTGGACATGTCACGGATGTGAAAAAATGAGAGGAAGCCATGGTTGGGTGCACCTTCTAACCACGGTTTTACTGAAATACTACTGAAAGTAACGTTGAACCAATTTCACTTGATTATAGTCTAACTAGATTTCAAGATCAATCCTTTTTTTTTTACTTTTCCAAGATCATCCTTTCCAATAAATTTCACATATATTTAAGATATCATTTAAGAAACTTGGACAATATTAGATTAGCAATAATCATCGAGAATTATTACATGTAAGAAACAAATGAGAAACTTTGTATATCTTTTAAACCATCCGTTATTCAGTAGAAGCTTAACCCATTTCAACACAATCATGCTTTTTTACGCCCCTAAAGAATTGCATTAAAGACAAAATTGTGAGAAAAGGAGAAATCGATTGTTTAACAATGTTTTCAACCCTATCTGGGCCTTAGTTTTCAATCTCAAAGCGAGTTGAAATATCGTCTGTAACTAGTCCAGAATTTTGGTAATGGATTGAAAAGGCTAATTCAAAATAATGATAAACATCTTTTAATGTAGCTCATCGCCCCGCGTTATACAAGTTAGGCAAATTACTCACTATATAATTGAAATACTGCGCGTAATTGAAACAATGACCGCATCTATTCTAAACGGGTTATTAGTTTTTGTATTTTAGAGGAGTCTTTACGTGTTTTATGAATTCTATAGATTCCTCGTATAACGCCATTTTCAAAATTTACAGTTGTTTGGGGGAGACAGGTTTTAAAAACTGATAAATCGAACCTACCTGGGCACTACTTGGGCACTACTTCTCTTCTTACATAGTAACATCCTACTGGATTTTCAAAACTGAGTAACACTGACGATAGTGTCTTATTTTATTAAGTTTTATCTAGAACTATCGAGAATAGAGGCATGCTATTAAAACTGCACGACTATCTTTTCTAAAAAGATAGGAGATTTTGTTTACCATTTAAATTCAGTTATTTATGTTTACTTAGTTTAAATCAATGTATTTGATCTAGAGCCAAAAAGAAATTATTAATATTTTCTTTCGGCAAACTTAACAGCTTACAAAAAACATATTTTCCTCACCTTTCTGCAATTCTACAAATTAATACTTTGATTTCATTCATGGCAAAGTGCTGTCCAATACAGTTTCTGGAAAAGAAGATATATTTTTCCCCTCAAATCTAGAATTATTTACAAAAAAAGTCTGGCCATTTTTATAATTCGACCATGGTTATCTTAGACGTGATCTGTTCACACAAAAAATTTCAAATCGCAAATTATTTGTTAATTTTAATGATGAACTTCTATTGTGCAAAACGAATTTCTATTATAAACTTTATTCACAAATTTATTTCATATTTACGTCACATAAAACTTGTTCTGCAAAATTTCCTTAATTCATTAACAAAAGGTAAAATTTCAGACTGGTCCAAACTGAATGAAGTAGCAGACGACAGTGCTTACTTGATTAAATTTTAAATTAGATGCATTTTGGGATTGAAACATTATGGATAATCAATAAAGGTTCTTTTTCAAGCACTTATACTTACTGGGTCTTGAAGAGACCCCCTTTAACTAAAATCAAATAATGTTGCCATGGCAACCAATGCTTTCAAATGATTACAAATCTTTTCGTGATTTTTAAACGGATGCAACCTGAGGGATATTTCTATCAAATTTGGTTGAAATTGGCCACATAGTTTGGGAAGGGTTGACTTCTATATTTCAATACAGGCCCCATCACCATTGGGCTCTGAAATTTTTAGCAATTTTGAAAGAGGTCTGTGTTACTTCATGCAAAATATCAAGGTTATTATCCTTCTGGGTCGGGAGGAGGTAATTCCTTATTTATTTGAAACAATTACTCCTGTTGTCATGGCAACCAGAGCTTTGAAGGGATTTCACTTCTTTTGAATGAAATTGGCCTAGTGATTTGGAGGAGATGTCGTTTTAAATATGCTTCTTTATTTTCATATAAGCCTCCCCCCCTGGAGCCATGACTCTGGGACCCTGAAGAAAATGATTTTAGCAATTCTGAAAGAGGTCAATCTACTGATGCTTCATGCAAAATATCAAAGCCCTACGTCTGTTTGTTCAGGAGAAGATAAATTTCAATTTATTATTTTTAAATTTCACTTTTATTGCAATTGGTTTTTACGGATTTCAATTCTTTTATCAATTTTCAAAGGTCACCACCTAAGCAACATCTCTGCTAAATTATTTGAAATTGGCCCAGTGGTTTGGGAGGAGATGTCGTTTTAAAAACCCTTCTTTATTTTCATATCTGCCCCACCCACCCCCTGGGGCCCCGCCCCTTGGGACCAGAGGGTAATGAAAGAAGTCAATGTACTGATGTTTCATGTAAAATATCAAGGCTCTACGTCTTCTTGGTCATGAAGAGAGAAATTTAAAGTTTTTTTTTTAATTTTCACTTTTGTTGCCATTGCAACCAGTTTTTCAACGGATTTCAATTCTTTTAGTAATTTTTAAGGTCACCACCAAAGGAACTTTCTGCCAAATTTGGTTGAAATTGGCCCAGCGGTTTGGAAGGAGATGTCATTTTAAAATTGACACACATCGGACGACGCACGACGGACGCCGGACAGAGGGTGATCAAAATACCTCATCATGAGCACTTCGTGCTGAGGTGAGCTAAAAATGTAAAAAGAAAGAAAGACTATGAGCTGATAATCAATATATATTCAATCTCCACAAATTTCTAGTTAGATCTTGTATTACTTATTTACCTTTGGCCTGCCGAGAAAGGTACGAATGCAAACGGATGCTTGTTAACCATATTCTCAGGTAGGAATCGTTCAGGATGAAATTCCTGTGTACAAAAGAGAAGAAAGATCTATAGGGGTCCAATAAACCAGTTGTGATCAATTCCAATACGGTCCTGCTTTTTACACCCCTCGAGAAAAAAGCGTTTGAAAACTCTGAAGAAAATATGGAAAATTTGTGTTTCGTCTGCAATTCTTTTGCCTGGTAATATATATATTCGTGTATGACGGAAAATTAGATCTATCCTAAACTTGAAAAAAAATAAATAAAACAACTAACTTTTCAATGCAGGAATTTCAAGTATATTTCATCCCGTTATTTGCCTCTTTTATACTCTTTTACCCTTTCATGTTTTGCAAAACTTTAGACCTGTCCAAATTCAAAGAGTTCGCAGACGAAAATTTAAAATGGATTTAATTTGAAAAACAACCATTCAGTAGGGTAGAAAAAATGTGGAAAAAAGAAGAAATAGCTTGTTACAAGAAATTCTACTTTTTCTACAATGTTTTCTCAATTATAAAATTACAAGGACGTAAAAAACCAGGGAATGAAGAGAAAAGGGTTAAGATTATTTCATTATCAATATCAGCAAGTCTATATATCCATGTTGATATTCAAGTCACTTTGTGCCTTTTTCTGTGACATGTAGATCTAATTATGTCTCATGGTTCCGTAAATCGTCTTTTTAAGGGATTTGTGTTTCGTCTGCTTGCTGATAAACGTTAGAACTGCAGCCTGGATCAGGTTTTAGTTGCAATGTGTTGCGGCGTATCTTCGTTGCGCTTTAACTATTTTATTCAATTACGTGTTGAACAATAACGGTAAATTACACGCTTTTTTTCAACTTTTCCCGTAATTTTCTCTGTAACGTAACGTTTATGACGTCACGTTTGTTTATATAAGTTTGTTTTATTATGTTATCCTAATGGGGTGCTTGCCGAAACGTCGACAGGGCTTAAGATATAAATTGTGGTGTTGTAATTTAATAAAAAAAAACCATCTAAACCTTAGAGACATTGTAAGTTTTTTCTCATTTCGACAGGATTCTTTTTTTAGGAACCAATGAAATAGTAGCTATTTCAAAAACAATCAAAAGGAAAAAACTTTAATCAAAGCGAATACATATTGTGTCACTTGCAATCTAATCACAATAAATAATAATAAAAAAAAAATAAAAAAATATATTTTACATTATTTGATGTTTGTTTTTTGTGGAACTGTTTCGTGCGAAATATATAAAAAAGCTGTGTGCTTAAAAAAATCGCGGAGGTATAATTTTTCCCCGGCCAATTAGAAAGCTCGTTTTTGATTGAAGAAACTAAAAATCAAATTGTTACCATATGATTCTCCCATACATCTGGATTGTGATGAATGAGATGTGGCGCGATATCAAACACTTGACCCTTGGGTAGAGATATACCGTCTATCGTGCACGGCCTGTCCAACTTTCGTGACGTCATCGGAACCGGTGTATACATTCGTAATACCTCTTTGATGAAACACGTGGTGTAAGTCAGCTGAGATAACTGGTCACTTAATAGATAAACAGAAAATCGTATTTGTGAACCGTCACTCGACTAGGTATCATCTAATAAATCGAAAAGTATCAACCCTTGTCACATAGCTAAGACTGACCAGTGGCTTCGTTTTTTGTCTTTAGCAGTTTTTCTGAATCGAGGCTGGTTATTCTACCTTACTATAAATTCATCTTGAAATAGCTATTCAGTTATTCCCTTGGATCCGACACAACTTTCAAATACAGCGGAATTCTCTTCACAATTTTCCATACGGCGATCAAGAAAAAATAATTGGGAAAACTTTGAGGAAAATGAAGAAAATGCTTGCAACAAGCCAACTCTTCATCTTTTCACAATGTTTTCTACACAGAAAGTTGAAAAACTCTAAAATTTCATAAACTTTAAATTGTTGTCTGCAAATCCTTCCAATTTGAATCAGTTTTAAATATTGTTGTCTGGTATTCACAATTGTGACAAGTTCCCGTGGCTCATCTCACTTTGGTTTAGGATTATTCATGCATTGGTGGCTTGTGTCGGAATGATATTTGCCGCGACCGGAGATCGAACCCTGGACCCCATGATCGAGAGACCGACGCGCTATCACTGCGCTACAGTGTACGGCCGCGGCAATTTGTAAATGGAATGCGATCTTCTATACTCACGCTGATAGTCTTGAGCTCCCATCTAATACATCTTTAAATTCTTCATAAATTTTCTCTTGCATTTCTGGATATTTAGCCATTGCGTAAATTGCCCAGCTAACAGCAGACGCGGTTGTGTCGTGTCCTGTAGAAATAATAGATATGTCTTGTTTTACAGATGAAATTTAGTAACCACCATTCGATAAAATCGCCAAACAAACAAAAGTGCTTCACAAAAATGTTAACAAATGTTGAAGTTTAAACTTCACATCTGGTATAAATGGAATATTTGATTGATTGGTCGGTTGTTTGATTGGCAACCACGATCATTCAATTGGCCCCTTCCGTGTCGGTCATACACAGGTTTCGGTTTGTTTATAGACCAAACTAAATGGCGGTTAGCTTCGTCAATCTCTTATACAAGTTCAGTATATTGAGGGCTTAGAGCAAAGATAAACTATGGGTCTATACAGTGTATAGACCTTTACTATGTTTTTGTTCTAAGCTGTCCATTTATAGGGAATATTATGTTATGAAAGTTATACTTTGCTTTGAGCTGTGGTGGAATATATTGATATTCCACGATATCGAAGGTCGAGTGAAATATCAATTTTTCCGCCTCAGCGAGATGAGATGGAAATACAAGATGTTGTAACGCAATCGAAACAGAATATTCCATTTATTATATACCTAAATTTTCATAAAATAAATTCTATGAAATAATAAAAAATATGTATTTCTACATGTGTTTCCATTCTCCTTTACCATTCTGATTACGTTTATTTGCATTATAACACCATCTACAAATGAAAATGTAGCCATCTTAGACTACATTATATGGAACCGTATTTGACACTGTCAGATACGGACTTTTTTTTCTGACGTGTCCGATTGCACTCGATTCATTCAAATTCACCTCTGTAATGGGCTCAGTAAATAGTCTGCCAATATGTCATCATTTTATCACATACCTCAACTGATTACCATTTAAAATATGTCGCATGAATATGAAAGGTTTTTCCATTAAGTATTCAGACGATTTAAAACAAAAGTAGTTCGTTGGTTTACAGGTAAATTATCAAGTTTTAATGCACATATAATGTATCTTGATCCATACTTATTATGTCCAAACCCTTTTACTTCTCGACAATCAAAAGAAAAACAGCGTATCTTCAATTACTGAATTTGACAAGAATCTTGTCATTTAGCCCTATAGTAGAAGTGTATGGTGAGAGTAACGA
Source organism: Fragum fragum (assembly GCA_946902895.1). Lineage (NCBI taxonomy): Eukaryota > Metazoa > Mollusca > Bivalvia > Cardiida > Cardiidae > Fragum > Fragum fragum. The sequence goes on along the minus strand of OX336369.1, from coordinate 30,383,064 downwards.
ACGACAACTCTGCTGTGAGATTTGGTAAAAAATGACTGAACAGCAAACACAAATCCGCTCTACTATGACTATTGAATATACAACACCTGCCTTCAAACATGAATGTATCTACTTCGGCACCTATCTCTTCGTCCCTCAGACCTGACCCATCTGTATCTCTAGCCGTCAGTAAAATATCAACAAAATCTAAATGACGCTTTTCTAACTCGGATGGGTTACTCTCCTTTAATTGAAACAAAAACAAGGATTGGCTTTTCATGTTTAACATTGTACCAATAACTAAGGGGGCTAATCTTCATATTCCAGAACACTTAAAAAATGCCCAAAAATCGCATTGTATGTCGTCGGTGGACGAGCAAAATGTCGTAAATACAGCTTGAATAAAGCAGTATAAAGTGCACGAAAATTCGCTCGTCCACCTACAATATTTGAAGCTGAAAACTGTATAAAAATACATTCGACATGACTCGGTAGAAACCATACCCTGTCTCAAAATACTTTTTTAGTGTGGTACTACTTAAATGAACCTAAAAAACAAGAGGACCATGATGCCCCTTAATCGCTCACCTGTGGTATATACAAATTACAGTACTTTTTGTGTAAAAAAGACACAACTTGAGCCAAAATGAATTAATCAAATGTAAGATTTTGGGAATAGTAAAAAACTATCGAGTAATGCTATACAATAAATATGAATGCCTAAGGCTTTATAGTTTAATCCATTACCAAAACTATTCAACATATGACGCCTTCAGGGAAAATAGGTTTAAAAAACATTGTGAGAAAGGGAGAACTTAGTAGTTCCAAACAACTTTTCTCCATTTCTCACAATGTTTTCTACACTTTAAAAACATGTTGTATTTGAATTTGAATCAAACTTAAATTATCGTGTAAACCTTCTCTTAGTGTGTACCAGTTGTTGAAATTTCTTTAATTGAGTATTTTACCAAACTTGGGGCCTCTGGAGAGGGGCCATTTTTACCCAATGGGTATTGTTTTAGCAACCTTAGTAGAGAACAATCTGGATGTACCATAAACTAAATATGAATGCATTACATTTTATACATTTGGAGAGGAAGATATTTGAACATACTCTTAGTTAGAGTTTTTCATAACTTTGATTACCTTGGGAAGGGCCATTTTTGTCAAAACCAGTATAACTTTAAGAAACATGGTAGATAACAATAATATTAATACTATTAAGGCTAATTAACGCAATTTTCGACCCCTGGAGCAGAGATGTTTTTGTACCTTAGAGCATATTTTCTTGTAACATATTACAAAATTATTCAGTAATGCTACATTTAAAATATTAATGTCCTTCACCTTATATTTTAGAAGGAGAAGACTTTTGAAATTGCTCCAATTGGTTGTTTTCCCAAATTTTGGACCTCTGGGACAGGGACATGTTTCATCACAGGGCTGTGATTATAGCTAACATGGTAGAGCCATCTTGTTATGCCATATACTAAACTTGAATACCTTAGACTTTGTAGATTGGGAGGAGAAGACTGTTGAACATGGTCCAATTGAGCATTTTTACGAGCTTAAAGTGAAGATCTTTTTAACTTACTCAAATATAGCGCTTTTCCCAATTTTGATCTCTTATTGCAGGGCCATTTTTTAACCTAGGCTCACAATTTTAAGTGAAATAGTACAAAACCATCTAGTAATGATACATACCAAATGTGAATGCCCTAGGCTTTATAGTTATGTTATACTTAACGAGAAGTCTTTTGAAATTGCTCTTATTCAGCATTATCCAAACCTCCCACCTCAGGGGCCAGGCCATTTTTGATCCCAGGGATTAAAGTTTTGAAAATTTGGTAGAGAACCATGTGATAAAGCTACATATGAAATATAAATGCCTTTCGCCTTGCAGTTTGTGAAAAAATGTCAAAAGATTTACTAAAATTTCCCATTTCAAATGCCGCAAAGTTTCAGCTTTATTGGCCTACTGATATTTGAGGAGAATACTTTTAAAGAAATTGTGGATGGACAGATAGGCGAACGGACGACGAACAACGACCGATCACAATAGCTCACCTCACATTTTGTGCTCAGGTGAGCTAAAACATCGTGTTTCAATTAAGCGCATCTGAGGGATCGCTGACCACGCCGACTATTTTGCAAACTAAATGTCTGGGGACATAATTCGTATCGTTGCTGTGCGACCTGAACGTCGTGACTACGGCTTGAATAAGCTATGAAAAGTGTGAGATGAAATGGCACCATTTACTTCGACGGGTTAGTGCTAAAACATCGTCGGTGTCTTTACAATGTATAGATACTAACGAGGTCCATCGGCCTCCAAATCTGAATCAATGATTAATCAATTCACTGGTTGATTGACGGTATCGTTCCGTCAATTCATCTTGATCTATTGCATGTAAATTCATTCCTTTACTTATGCATGAAACGCCATTGATTCATTTTTTGTATTTTTTTATTTTTGTATTTAACTATTATACATGTACGATACCGCGTTTTGGTGTAATGAAGAACATTTCTATGAAAAATAGTGTGGGAAATGGAGAACTTGCTTTGTAAAGGTACTTTCACTCCTTCTCGAACTATCTACCCTCTATTGTGCTTAGTTTTTTTTTTCAATTTTAGCACTTTAAAAATGTAGCCCACAATTTCTTCGAATTAATACAAGTGTAGATTTTTGTCGTCAGGTAACGAGTTCCAAGATATAACACTCACGATAGTTCTGCGTCTTTCTGCTACAATATCCGCGGATAACTTGTGTACGTAATCACACAATTCTTTAAACTCCTTGTATTTCGATGTTAGGTGGTAAATTGTGTCAAAGTAGAGATGCGGATTTCTGAAACAAAGATGAGTATCAGAGAAAAAAAAATCGAGTACTGTTGTTTGTTGTTTTCACCTGTGGATCCTGAAAAAGCGGAAAAGTCAGTTTGTAATTTTTTTTCGAAAATATAATATTGTGTAAATCGTTCACTTAAGGAATTGCTGGCCCCGCCAACTGACTCCGACAGGAAGTCCCATTCCGACATTAGACAATATCTTGCAAAATTAATGGCCAGTAACATAAACTAAAATGGTTAGTTGGCAACCTGAGCCTCCTTTCAAACTGTAGTTACGACGTAACAGTCGCCATCAAACAAAACAGCTTCACACAAAGTCGGCCAATGTTTGAGCTAAAATTTCAAAATGAATTATTTGATTGGTCGATTATTTCTTTGATTAGCAGTCGCGATCGGTCATTTAAGGTAACACATAAAACTAGAGGCGCTCGAGCGCCTGTATTGCTCCATCAGCCTGTATAGATTGATTTTGAAATTAATATTTCGGGGAAATCAACATATCCAAATCCCATCGGGTAAATGAATCTTGAAACTGAAATCCATGAAGAAGCTTCTTGGAATAATTTCAAACTTTTCGTGTTTTTATAATAATCAAGTCAAGTTATGTAAAGAATATTTACTAAGTCGGATGTAAGAGCAATTTCTTAATTTTTCACAATGTTTTCTCAATTGCTTTTCTTGGGGGCGTCAAAAAGCGTCATTGTCTTGGTTAAATACCTAGAAAATGATTACGTTTGAAGGGAGACAATTATGCACGAAAATTACGCCTATTCATTCAGCAATTACCTTCATTTTTGTCAGCCCGCCCAACAAGCCATGTTCTTCAAAAAAAAAAATAAATCAATTTTAAGTCAGTCATGCGCAAGCCACCATCTCTATCAAGCGAAGACTCCTATTTTGCGATCATAATCAAAATTCCCTTTCTAAAGCTTTCAAGAAATAGAAGAACTTGTTAAAAACATATTCATAAACATTACTCACTAGAATAGTCTCAATGAAACGATTTTATCGAGTTCTAACAACATAGGATTGATTGAAAATTCTGCAATAACTTATGCATGCAAGCAAACAAATCGATCAATTATAATTTTATTCTGATGGAATGAGTTAAAACCCACTTATTACTCTATGATAAGACAATAAGAAAATCCTAAAATATACCATGTATAATAATAAGCACCAATCAGAAGGCAATTTATATGAACTCTTCAAAACACTTTTCTCACAATATTTTGTGCACCATATGACATTTATTTTTTCATTCAAGTGCATTTTGAAATGTCGTCTGCAAATCCTTTTAATTTGGACCGGTCTAAAGTTGTGTCTTGTGGCAATGAGTTATGGTGCTAGACAAAAGGTTTGGCGGTCACTGGGATGTGTTCGTTTTCAAGAAACGTTCTAGTCGACTCCAGTGTACCCGGTTGTAATATTGGGTAGCAGTGCGTGTACGCAACTTTTTCTCTCTCAGGGGTGCGAAAATATCTGGAGCGTTCGAGATCAGATATATATGCCCAAAGTTTAAGTCGCAATCAAACTATAATAAATAAGAATAAAATTAACATACACGGATCGATGAATTACATGGAATCTCAATCGATGAATTGCGGAAACATAAGGATGTTGTTCTCTGAAAATAAATTGTTGAAAAAAGAATAAAAATGACACTCAATTTCCCGCTATTTATAGTTGAAAGATCATGTATCTATAGAATATTGTTTATTATTGCTGATTAATATCTGCTGGTTTACACACGACAAAATTATACACTCGTTCAAATTGAAATGAGTTACAGACGACAATTTAAAGTTGATGAAATCTAAGAGTTTTTCAATTTTCTCGGTAGAAAACATTGTGTAAAATGAAGAAATTGCCTGGTTCAAGCAATTTCTTTTTTTCCAACAATATTTTCTCACTTGTTTTTCTTGAAGGATGTCAAAAAGCGTCATTGTATGGAAAAGGGTTTACAGAACAAGAAATAGAATGACAAATACTGTAAAAGGTTTTTCTCCTAAGGTGGTCATCTTCACCCCCTTGGGGGAAATTTCCAATACATGTAGTCATACCAGGGTTTTATCATGCAATGTTTCATTGACGTGTCTTATATGCAATTAGAAATTGTACAAATGAATTGCCAAATTCATATCTTCACAAGTAAAGGTCTTTTGGAACTTAAAACTTAAATTCATACTCATGTTTCACTTTCTTTTACTACTTTGACCCTTTCAAAATCAGTTTTGACCCCTATCATTTCATGGTCAAGGATTCAATAACTCCTGAATTGCAAATGTTAGCACAAGCCCTGTTCTCACAAAGAATTGACACGAATGCCAAACAACATACCATAATTTTTTTGTGTGTTTGATAGCCAACTATGCAAAGTATGGCAATTAGAATGTTTTAAAAGAGACGATGCTTTTATACAGCCCATTTTGACATGAAACAGAGTTTTAATACTTTTGAAATAAGAACAGCATAGAGACAAATACGCTGTAAATGAACATTATTGGCAATTTTATTGATGTTGTATGGACGATATTGAAGAAGCATCAATGTATTGACTCGATATTATTGTATGTGCGATATTTAAGAATTACAACGTCAATATATTTACCAAGAAGAGGCCCATGAGGGCATGAGACGCTCTTGTGGTTAGCAAGTTTTCCGTTAAAGAAATCTGATATTTAAGAAAGTTAATTGCTCAAAGAAGAATGCATAAAGAAAAAAAAGGGCTTTATCCCCTTAATCATTTCAAGCAACAATCCTCAAGGCCCCTTTTCCAATGTTTCATGACGGATCCACACCATTTCCAAATGAAAGTTACCTTATGGCCCTACAATCATTCTGTGAATATTTCATCAGAATCTGACAATAATTGTGGACTTTATCACATAAACAGGATTGTTTTGAATGAAAATCAATAAGGCCCCTTTTTCCTGTGTTTTCTGATGGATCAATTTCATTCCAAAAGGAACTTTCCTTACAACCCGACAATTGTCCTGTGAAATTTAAAAGACAATTTGATAATGATTGTGATCTTCATCACATACACAAGAATGTTTTGAATGATAATCTGTAAGGCCCCTTTTCCTCTGTTTCGAATGCCACAATTATTCCATGAATCCAATAAAGCTGTTGACTTTATTGTGTTAACCCTTTCCCGTTTTTGGAAATTTTAGACTAGTCCAAATTGAAAGAGGTTGCAGACGACAATGAAATCTAGATGCCATTTGAAATGAAACCAACCTATATGGTAGAAAATATTGTGGAAAAAGGAGAAATTGCTTGTTACAAGCAATTTCTTCTTTTTCCACAATAATTTCTCGAGCATAAATTCACAGGAACGTAAAAATCCCGTATTTGAACGGGAAAGGGTTAACAAAGATATTAAATTCAAGTTCTCATAAGGCCCCTTTTCCCATGATATTTTACTGTTGGTTTTATCATTCTGTGAAAGTTAAAAGTGAATCCAATGAAATATTGGGAACTCATTATGTTTACTAGAATATTAAAAAAAAAAATAATATGGCCCCTTTTTACATGATACTTGATGGATTGTACCCAGTTCTGAAAAGAACCATTTAAGTGATTATACAATCATTCTGTGAAGTGAAGTGAATCCGGTGAAATCAAGGAACATCATTGTGTTAACCAGAATATTTAAGAAAGTTTTTCATAAGGCCCCTTTGTATATGACACTTGCCATAGTCAGATCCACCGTCAAAATCAACAATTGGAATGATGGTACAATCAACCTGTGTAATCTGTGGAATTTATTGTGTTAATGAATTTATAGTGAAATCTTCATATGGCCCCTTTTCTTATGATACTTTACAGAACAAACCAAATTTCAAAAGGAACAATTCTAATGAAGGTAGAATCATTCTTTAAAAGCTAAAGAGAATCAATGAAAACAGTGGACTGAATTGTGTCAAGAATTTTTGGTAACAAAAGTTTCATAAGGCCCCTTTTTCCATGAACTCGAACAAATCAGACCCAATGTACAAAGGAACAATCATAATGATAGTTTCAAGAAAATGATAAAGACTGAGGACTTTATTGTAATAATGATGTTTTGTAATAAAATTTTTAAAAGGTCCCTTTTCTTGTGTCACTTAACCAATCAGACCTAATTTACAAAGGAACAATCCAAATGATGGTACAATCATTCTATTAAAGTTTGAAGAGATTCTGATAAAGACTGAGGACATTGTTGTGTTTGTGAGGATTTGGTAAACATTTTTCATACAGCCCCTTTTCCTATGATACTAGACAGATCAGGCCCAATTTGGAAAGAAACAATCCTTATGATGGTACAAATATTCTGTGAAAGTTTGAACAGAATCCGATGAAAACTGCAGACTTTATCTTTGTGTAAAATTTTTAAAATAAAATTTTCATAAGGCTCCTTTTCCTGTGATACTTGAAGGATCAGGTCTCATGTCAGCATCAACAGTCGTGATTATTGTACAATGATTCTGTGAAGGTTTGAATAAAATCCAATGAAAGCTCTGGACTTGGTTACAAGGATTATAGATTAATTTCTCAAAAGGCCCTTTTTCCCATGATACTAGACAGATCATGCCTATTTGAAAAGAAAGAATCCTCATGATGGAATAATAATTCTGTGAAAGTTTTAACAGAATCTGATGAAAACTGTTGACTTTATTGTGGTACAATGATTTTAAAATTAAATTTCATAATGCTCCTTTTCCTGTGATACTTGATGGATCAGGTCTAATGCAAACATCAACAATCATTATTATTGTACAATTATTCTGTGAATGTTTGAAGAAAATCCGATGAAAGCTCTGGACTTGGTTACAAGGATTTATAAATGAAATTTTCATAAGGCCCCTTTTCCTGTGTTTCTTGACAGTTTAAACCCTGTTATGAAAAGAATGATACTTATGACCTTCCAATCATTCTGTGAAAGTTTCAACAAAATCTGATCAAAGCTGTGGGCTTCATTGTGTTAACAGGGTTTTATTGATTGAATTTTCATATAGCCCCTTTTCCCATGTTACTCGATGGATCTGAACCATTTCCAAAGGGAACTCTTCTTACAAAAGTATAACTATTCTGTTTGAGTATAAAGACAACCCCATCTCATCTGTGGACTTACAAGCATTAATTAAGATTTTTTTAATTGAATTTTCCTAAGGCCCCTTTTCCTATGTTTCTCAAAGGATCAGAACAAATTTGAAAGGAACAATTCTAATGATAATACAATCATTATGTGAAAGTTTGAAGTCAATCAGGTGAAATCTAGGGCCATAACTAAGATTTTTTTATTGAATTTTCATAGGGCCCCTTTTCCCATGAAACTTGATGGATCAAACCTACTTCCGAAAGGAACAATCCATTTAATGTAATAATCATTCTGGGAATGTTTGAAGAGAATTTAATGAAAACTATCGACTCTATTGTGTTTACGAGGACTTTTTCAATCCGGTATTTATTGGGCCCCCTTTTCCCGTGGTCCTTGACAGATCATACCAAATTTTGAAAGGAACAATTCTTATGATGGTACAATCATTCTGTGAAAGTTTGAAGTCAATCAGATGGAAACTGTTGACTCTAGAGTGTTAACAAAATCTTTGAATTAAATTTTAATAAAGCCCCCTTTCCTATGTTTCTTGAGGAATCATATCCAATTCCGAAAGAAACAATCCTTATGATGGTACAATTATTCTGTGAAATTTTGAAGAGAATCCGTTGATAATTGTTGGCTCTAGATTATTAATGAGAATTTTTTATGAAATTTTTCATAAGGCCCCTTTTTCCTGTGTTTCTTGACGGATCATACCCCATTTCGAAAGGAACAATCCTTATGATAGAACAATCATTCTGTGAAAGTTTGAAGGGAATCCGATGAAAACTGTTGACTCCAGAGTGTTAAAGAGGATTTCTTAAAAGAATTTTCGATTAAATTTTCATAAGGCCCCTTTGCTTTTGTTTCCTGATGGATCTGACCAAATTCCCAAAGGAACAATTCTTATGATGGTACAATCATCCTGTGAAAGTTTAAATACAATCTGATGAAAACTGTGGACTCTAGAGTGTTAACGAGGATTTTTTAATTAAATTTTCATAAGGCTCCTTTTCCCGTGTTTCTTGACAGATCAGACCCATTTTCAAAAGGACTGATCCTTATGATGGTACAATCATTCTGTGAAAGTTTGAAGAGAATCCGATGAGAACTGTGGACTCTTTCCACGTAAACGAGGATTTTTAATGGAATTTTTAATTGAATTTTCATAAGGCCCCTTTTCACATGTTTCTTGACGGATCATACCCAATTTCGAAAGGAATAATCCTTATGATGGTACAATCATTCTGTTAAAGTTTGAAGAGAACCCGATGAAAACTGTGGACTTATCGTGAAAACGAGGACTTTTTAATTACGTTTTAATAAGGTCCCTTTTCCCATGTTTCTTGACGGATCTGACCAAATTTCGAAAGAAACTATCCTTATGCTGGTACAATCATTCTGTGAAAGTTTGAATTGAATCTGAAGAAAAATGTGGACTCTAGAGTGTTAACGAGGATTTTTTAATTCCTTTTCCCGTGTTTCTTGACGGATCATACCCATTTTCGAAAGGAACGATCCTTATGATAGTACAATCATTCTGAGAAAGTTTGAAGAGAATCCGATGAAAACTGTGGACTTATCGCGTAAACGAAGATGTTTAATTGAATTTTTAATTGAATTTTCATAAGGCCCCTTTTCCCGTGTTTCTTGACGGATCATACACATTTTCGAAAGGAATGATACTTATGATGGATCAATCATTCTGTGAAAGTTTGAAGAGAACCCGATGAAAACTGTGGACTCTATCGCGTAAACGAGGATTTTTAATTGAGTTTTAATTAGGCCCATTTCCCGTGTTTCTTGACGGATCTGACCCAATTTCGAAAGGAACGATCCTTATGATGGTACAATCATTCTGTGAAAGTTTGAAGGGAATCCGATAAAAACTGTGGACTCTATCGCGTAAACAAGGAAAAGTTTAACGGACGGAAGACGGACGGACGGACGCCGGACGGGAAAAAGTTATCGCTATAGCTCTAGTGGCCTTCGGCCAGTAGAGCTAAAAATTATTGTATGGGCGATTTTCTAGAATCACATAGTCAATGTATTGACTCAATATTATTGTATGGGCGATGTTTCAGAATCAATACGTCAATGTATTGACTCAATATTATTGTATGGACGATACTTGATAAGCATCAATGTATTTATTCAATATTATTTTATTTACGATGTCTAAGAAGTATCAATGTATTGAATCGTCTTTGTATGCATATAGTTGTCCGCGAAAAAGTGAACATTTTGAGAAACCTTGTATAACGTGACTCGTTGCAATTTCACAAGATTAGTTTCGAGACTATGCATAGACTCAAAAGATGGTTGAAACTTGTCGTTTCGGATGATTTCCTGAGTTAGATGGATCTTTCTATTTTACTATAAATCCATTAATTCCTCCCATTATGTATAACGATGAATTTGATATCCGGTCGCCCAAACAAGACATTTTTGAGCCGGTGAGTATAACCCCCTTGCACTATCAAGTTAGCTACGGCTAAAATGATATTCTCTCTTAATTGTACATCTATACCAAGTTTCAAGTAAATACTATTAATAGTTGTCTTACAAAGTTTTAAGTCAATACCATTAATAGATGCTGAAAAGATGTGATGACAATATACCACTACAACAGGCCATGTCCGGAATAAAAACTTAATCGTAGAAGAGGAAGTAGATAAATGGCCGTCTTACATTGAGTAAGCACGATGTAGGACCCCGATTTCAACATCCCTACCAAGTTTCAAGTAGATGCCATCGATAGTTGCCGAGAAAAATGCGAAAAAATATGCCATAAATACAAAGCCATTTCGTTAAAATAAATTTTGTCGTTAGAATAAAATACTAGTACGTTGTAAAACAAGAAGCAGATAGCCTGTAGGTCTAAGCACACAAGTCGCTAAACAGGAAGTAGATAACAAATAAAGCTAAATTCGATAAGCGCCATGAAGGACTCCGAACTGAATATTCATATGTTTTATAAGTTTCAAGTCAATGCCTTTAATATTTGTTTAGAAAGTCGCGACGAAAATATACCACTATACCATGTCCTGTCCGAATATCAACCATATCAGTAGATAAATGTCGGACTAAGATTCGGTAAGCGCATATAGGCCCGTTAGCTGAACCTTCATACTAAATTTCAAGTCAACGCCCTTAATATTAGCTGTGAAAAATGCGACGAAAGCGTTGGTTACAGACGGACGGACGGATGGATGGACGGACGGACGGATGGATGGACGGACAGACGGACGGACGAAGACACGGACATAGGTAAACCAGTTTACTCCCTTGTCTTTCATGCGGGGTTTAAACATGGTCTGTTATCCTTGAAAACCTGCCGAAAATTGTGTTTTGGTGATCTGATTATTGCTACGCCCCTAAAAACAAACTACAACAAAAACAAAAACACACACTCACACACATATTGTGTAAAAGAAAAAAATGCTGCAAGCACAATCCACAATCCCTTATCCACAATGTTTCCTTTCACCATAACCACCAAAATAGAGACCTTAAAATCTATGACTTCTTTTCATTCAGACCAGTCTTACATTTTGTCGTCAGATAATCAAATTAAACAAAAAGTTTGCCACATTTAAGATATTTATGCGAATCAGACAGATAGTTGATTCCAATATTAGGGAAAAAATAATAAAATCTATCATATATATAGGTAGGTTTTCTTGGACAATGTAATAAATAAATCTAAAACTTAACTACAGGTCCCAAATGGAATAACAACATAAGATAAATGGGGAAAATACCAACTTTACCTACCCGAGAGCCTGTATGGTATCATCTCCATAAGACAGTGTACATCTGAGTAGTGCATGTAGAGTAGCTCTGCTAACGAGCGGCATGATGTCAAAACTTTGATTAACCTCCGACATTATCTGGATTTTTTCCTTCAATAATAAAGGAAGGGTATTTTTGTTCTTATCTTACGAACAATCTCTTTTTTTTTCAAATAACAATAAAGTTAACTGCTTAACGCCGCTCCACCAAACAAATTGGCCAATCACGGTGGTCAAACAAATAACCAGTTGATCAATCAAATCATTCATTTAGACTAGAAATGAGTTTTAACTACAAAATTGGCCGCCATTATTGTAAGCCTTGTTTTGTTTGTTTGGCGACTAAAACGTATTAAATACAGCATATTCAAGCTATAGTTAGGACGTTAAGATCGCCAACCAGCTACTCTTCTTTTTGTTGGATGTTATAGGCCATACATTTTGCAAATAACGCCTTCTAAAACCGAACCGAGACTTCCTGTTGGAGTCAATTCGCGAGGTTAAACGGAGTCAGTGGGTATGTCAAACGATTGATCAGTTAGCCTACACGTATTTAAAGATATCGACGTAATAACTTAAATCCATTGACAGCGTAGAAAGTATTGTCAGAATGAGCTACCAATGGTGATTCAGACATGTGTTGTATTTCAAATATTTACCAGGAATGTATTAGCAGTTTCGTCGAATATCTCAACATATGGCTTTAGGATGTCGAAATGAAATGCGGGTGTTAGAAGTCGTCTATTTCGAGCCCATTTAGACCCTCCACTTATCAACAATCCGTCACCTAGGTTAAAACAAATGTCATGGTTTTAATGTACAGAGAAACTCGTTTATCGTTGAACAGGATTTTGATAATCGTTATTTATTGTGATCAATTACATTTTTCAATGTTGCACGTTGTATATTACCGGACTAATTCTGTCAACAAAATATCGATTGATCAATCAAATCATACCTCTAGATCGGATGTGTAATGCTGAGTTATATCAATAAATGTATTTGGGTTTACTAAATTAAATGCCGCATTCGAGTTTAACAATTTCATTTTGTTTTATGCCCATGAACAAATATTTTGCATTCTACCGTTGTTATATATCTCAGACAAATTTTCATGTTGGAGTGTAGCTGGGGTGGCTAGGGAACCGTCAGTTCGGATTACAGATTTAGAAAACACACCTATCCAAGGCTTTATCATGCGATAAGCACCACCGAAACCATGATTTTTTGGTACCCCGTTTGCAGTTAGAATCGCTTGTATAGCTTCTGGGTTTCCAGGCACCAAATTTGAATACAAACAGAGAGTCCAGTGAACAATCCATCGAGGAGATTTTTCTTCGATAAATTCTTGGAATAGTTTGAGAAAGTCGGACTGGTTTTTCACCTGAAAAATGGTGAAAAAAATCTATAAATTTTACAGTTTTAGTCTTCGGGTGATGCCGATAAGGACGGACTCGCTAGCGGAAGCCAAAGGTGAAACGATTAAACTTGTAACCCGCTGTCTGTGAGAGTCTAGTATCGATAAATCTAGGCGCCGTAACCCAGTCAAGGAATCGATGTGCCATTGATACTACAAATAAGCCAATGTTCTGTGAAATCGAAAGATAAACTATTTACCCAAAGAATCCATTTGGGGTGCACTTCGTTAACTTATTTGGAGTTTAGTAACGCGAAATATTCTTCTTTCCTTTTTTCCTTAAAGTTATTAACAATCATTTTCATTACAAAATCAGGTTCCCCCTTCTTTCAAATGTCTGAATACATTTAAATTAGAATTTGGAAACCAAGTTCACCATTCTTTCGAATGTCTGAATACATTAAAGTCAGAATTTGTAAACTGAGAGACACTTTTTGTCATCCATAATCTGTTCAAGAGCCGCTTTAAACAACTCTGTGCGTGACAAAACCTTTCAGAATATTCGCTAATTGTCTTAAGACGATTTCTGGCGATTTGAGGAAGTATCTACTTAAGAAAAAGTTGGCCGACGCCTTAGCATATTAAACCGACTTTAAGCTTTAACCCCGAATATTGAATTGAATTACAAATCGGCTGTTAAAAATACAGCGGACCTGGCGCATATTGGCTTACAACCCTCACATATGCCCGCCTTGGTGGACAGCAGCAAAGTGGAGTAAGGTTTTGCTCAGAGAAATTCCCACGCTCAGGGCACGACTCGAACTTGAGACTCTTCGATCCTTTGATGACAGCATGTCAAAACAGTTTTATTTTTATGTAGAATACATATACATGCGCGTTTCTGTATCTGTTGGATTGAAATAATAACGTTATTTACAGAGAAGGAAGATAGAAATGATATTTTGTATGATTTTTACTCTCCTTTTTTAAGTTGTGTATGTTTATACGACGGCCATGTTGAAAATAAGATTTGTTTTATTTTCGTAACATGTTACCTTCTTTAAATAAAGATATTATTCCTACCACTAGATGACGGAGTCTACAGAGCTCATAGTGAAGAAACAAACACAGCTTTTCTTGCCTAAATTACATGTAATATCGTTGCCTAAGACTTTCTTTTCAATGCTTTGAAGTCTAACACCCCCCGCCAAACATGAGAAGTACAAAAAGGACATAGCCATGGCACAAATAGCAGTATTTACACGAATTCATTTGAAAAGAGGACACTTATCAATGGTAGATCCAGGATTTCTGTAAAGGTGGTCCAAACTTTCCAATTCGAGGAGGAGGAGGGGGTGTTACTAGTAAAGTTAATTTTGTGTTATATGACAAATCAAGGGACGACCAAAAGGGAGGGGGGGGGAAGAATGGTCGCTTAAGAGAATGCCGACATTGCCACTAAGTGCATTTTTATTGTCAAAGCCATGATGTGAAGGGTTGATTCGATAGGATATATAAGTATTACAGGATCCTCGTTAAATCTTGTGCCGTTGAGACTCATAAAAATCTAATTAGTTCCAACAATGTAAGAATTAGTTATGATTTCCTTTCTTTTATTTATTTATTTGTTTTTTGAAAAATGTCTTCACTTCTGAAAAGCTTTTGCTTTTAAAAAAGGGCGTTTCGTTGTCGCTTCATAGAAGTGGTCGCTCGAGCTATTAATGTAATTATAAATTATATATGTTGAATTCCCCTATGAGTAGGCCTATGAAATAATTAGTCTACCAGATCAGAGTTCGAAAGAACCCCGGTCCCCTTTAAATCCGCCACAGCTCATGAAGGCTTTTGAACATTTAAAAAAACCTTTTCAGCGACATGTTGCTTTAATCGTATTCCATTAGCATGAAAATCCTTAGTTTTACTCAAATTGTAAATAGTCAGTACTTTCTGTACTATGATTTTACACGGTATTTCTTGTTTTCATGAATGTTACATAAACAACAAAATTTTACCTTGTAGGCTACCCCAAACAGCCAGTGATGTCCGTCAATCAGGGGTAGTTTACTGACACATCGTTTAGCTGACCACCACTGAAAAAGTAGCTTAATGCATTTCCAACAAAGAAACGATAATATCACTGCGAAAACATAGTTCAACATTTTACTACATGTATAATCGAGTGTTCTAAAAATAGATACGTGTGTCTGAAACCAATATATTTTTCCGTTTACATATCCAACGATGGATACATGGGAAAAGATTTCAACGAGATTAGAGGGGTGTCGATGTCAAGTTCTAAATCTTATTATAAAAAAAAAAAAAAAAAAAAAAAAAAATAAATGCCCCAAAATACGCTCAAAGGAGCATATACTTAAAAATGTCCCAATATTGACTCAAGGCGAATTCTGAAATTAGACAAAAAGCGGCCTACGTAGGCTATATTAAGGAAATGCCCTAGTCTATTTTGATAAACGGCTCCTGATTTTCGCAAAACTGCTTTTGAGAATATTGTATTCAAATAATATATGACAGGGAATAAAACAAATGAAAATTTATGAATACCTCTCCTCCTTTAAGAAGCCTCGACCTACGTTGCTCTATTTAAAGTCCCCAATTTTAACCAATTACCAAATTTTAGACCGGTCCAAATTGAAAGAAGTCAAAGACTACAATTTTTAGTTTGTAAAATTTAAAAAAATCTCTGTCCTTTAGGGTAGAAAATATTGTGGATAGTGTAGAAATTACTTGTAGCTAGACTGAACTTAAGCCCTGTTAAAAGCGTTATTAAACTCTATTCAATCAATAAATCAGTCAAGAAAATGTGATTTCCACCATTCTACACGTCATTTTTGTCAGTGGATTTATTTCTTGATGCAAGTTATTCACGTTGCTGCGAATCATGATATTTAAGGCTCACATGCAAAAGTTAAACACTGGTAAACTAGATTGAAATTCGGATACCTGGTTTTCGCCGTATCGAGCAAAGACTGCAATAGAAAGTTGCTTGTACATGACATTGAAATTATTTTACCCATAAACTGCTACAGACAGTGCGAAAGCTTTCAGAACAAATAGTCAACTGACCAACCGCGGCTGTCAATCAAATAACTAGTCGACCAATCAAATCATGTATTTAGACCATAAATGAGTTTTGAACTCCGACATTGGCGGCCATTTTTATTAATTTTTAGTTACGAGTCTCAAACCAATCGTTTTGCTTTTTTGTTTCATATTACTAGCCATAAATTTTGCAAAATGACGCCGTTTAAAATGGTACCAGTCGGCTTTATTAAAGTCGTCAGTGGTACCAGTCTAAACATGATATTCCGTATGTATTATATTCCAGGCATTAAATCTCTTAAGTCAAATGTCAAATAACAACGACGATGAGAAAGCCCAACTTCTCAAAAAAAAAAAAAAAAAAAAAAAAGCTAAGATATGTCCGTCGAGATTTTTTAGATTCTTATAAATTTTTGTGATTAATCGTTCTTTAGATTCAGATTTTTTAACGAGCTAAATATGAAACTGATGTATTCTTATTAAGAAGTTTAAAGGTAATCAGCATTGGCTTATACTACTAGCCTTGGCGATATCATTTTTTTTTTTTCATTCAAAATAACAAAATGTGTCTTTAGGGCATCTCAAAAAATGTTATTTTTTCGAGATATTTCATCTCGTCGAAAAGAACCCATCTCTGTCAACAAGAGAAGTAGATGTCGGCTTAACTAAAATTGACACTTAACGGATCGCGACTCTTAGAAAGTGGGCTGAACAATCAAATCTTTCATTTGTACCGGATCAGAACTTTTAACTCCAACATTTATGTAAAGTGTTTTGTTGGTTTGTTGACTTAAACGTCGTAGTTACAGCTTAAATAGACTATTGTTACTACGTTTAACTCACTAACAACCTTTTTACTATTTTGTTCATTATGATGCTAAACTGTCACTGGCTAATACTGAAGAAAAAATCTTAAAATATCCCGAAAAAGAATGACTGCAATCCGTCACTGATAATACAAACAGCTGTTATTCATCCCAAGTATTGAAATTCTGAAAGACACTTTTCAAAACTGTGATACCTTCTAAAAAACGTGGTGGCTAGGTACATTGCTGCATTGCGTGTATATGTATGGCGCACTAAATGGGTCAACAATCCGGATAGTGCACGCTAAAATAAACGAGTGTACGCGTAAATGATACAGTCGCACTCAAAAGTTTTAGGCGTTCGTGCATAATTACTGACCATTCAAGGGCATAAAACGTGCTCGTAGGCCTAAATTACAAGTGCACGCACAATATAAAGGTGTTTACTTTTTATGCGTGCACGCTAATATTGTGAAAATGCACGCGTTAGATTAAACGTAAATTAAACGTGTTCTTTTGCTAAGACGACTGTAAGAGGACTTTTGGCCCAAACGGTACACCATACATATGGATATTGTCAATGAATTGCCGACCAATATTATTTGCAGGACATGGTATTTATTGAAATTTAAAGCATTTTCTAAACACCCTTTAAAGGTGCGTTCATTGGTTTAACTGATACAGCATGTCTAGTGATGAAATATATCAAGATTCTGATTCCAGTTGTAGGGGTTTTCATATGCTTCACATATGCTTCTTTTCAGACATGAAAGGACACGCGATCGGCGATTACACAGGGGATAAAATTCATTTATTTGAAATAATTACATTATAGCAATCTCCTATCTCAATGGCAGATGGTGGTTTCCAAATACTAGACTAATGAATTAGATTGTTGTATATACAAATACGGTTTAATATAAGGTAGTCTAAGATTGCATCATTTTTATTCTCCAGATGGCGTTATAATGCCAATAAAGGTAATAAGAGTGGGAAAGGGGAAATACAGATTTTTTTTATTATTTCATTGAATTTATTTAATAAAAATAGGTATGATTATTGAAATACTAAGTTACTATAACAATACGACGTCTTGTATTTGCTTCGGTTTCGTGAAAATTTAATAACATTTTTTTTTCTCCGCAGCTCAAATCAAATACAAGATGTTGTATTGCGATCGTAACATACTATTCCCTATTTATTTAGAAAAAATATTTAGTTAGAGACATTAATTTACATGCGAATCGTTGGTTCGCGACTTAACTGCTACTTCCCTTGAACTCTGGTTGGTTCCGGTCTATATTTGTACAGGAAGATACAAAAATACCTTTGAAATTCGATGTTTTCATCGTACAACAGTTATTGAAACTTTTCTACCCCATCCTTGTAATTGTTAAAGTTTCTTGGGGAACTTATTTGAAAGTTAATCAGTCAAGATGACATAGTTATCATAAGTTGCCATGATAGGTGTGACTGGCTATTGTCACCTTGTTAGTGAAATAAGCGTATGTACCCCTTTCCCCAGGGTTAAACTTGCAAATATGTACCTTTATTCCAAGACATTTAGAAATTTCATAAGTCCATAGAGTATATAACTTAAAACGTAATAATTTGAAAAGGTGCCACTATGCAGAATGTTACTTACTGCACCGCCGTTTATTTTACTATAAAATCGACGATTGCGACCCAAACCCGTAACGCTTTTTAAGCTAAACCTTAGAAGTTGGTGTTGCCCGCAGACGAAATGCTTCTTCAAGTTTTCGAATTTTTTTTTTTTTTTTTTTTTTTTTATCATTTCATGTATTTAAGTTTTTGAGAAATATTGAGAAAAAAGGTGGAAATATAAAAGAGATGACCGTAAGAAGTGTTACAAAGATCAAACTAAGACAATCTTTTTGAACGTTCATTTAGTTGATACCAAATTCTTGTTGCTATATTGAGATATATTATACAATGTCATATCATGTTTAAGATCACTTTTTTTACAACAAAAAGATTTGGATTTTTGGTGAATATACAGTGTATTTCCCTTACCTCTTGCATCTATAATTCTTTTTAAAATATACAAACTCGTATTTTTCTAAGAACTAGATGGATTAGCAAACGACTTCCTTTGTTACTTGTAATAAGGGGATATCGGGTGAAAATCAAAAGCAAATAGCCGATCATCATGAGATATATCCAGTGTATATCCAAAATACCACCCGTGGTCTATTACGCAATCAGAGATACCGATCAGAAGCGAGTAAGTTACTTGGATTAAAAAAGCAGTTTATGGGAGGACATCGTTAACTTTTAAATTTGATTGACCATTTAACCCTTTACAGAAAATAATCTCAGAACGAAAGAGGATACAAACGAAATTTTAATTCCGCAAATAATGGATCTTCATTGTGGAAAAAATCGGCGTAAAAAGTACTCTTTATCGCAATATTGTTGCTCTTGGTTGTTGTGGTGTGGTTTCCTTGTTTTAATAAATCTTTTCAAGCCAAAGAAGTAAACGCAATGATTTCCTACAAAGGACGCCTTTGCTAATTTTGTTTCGAAAATGAGAAGTAAAATATGAAAACTGGACGAGAATGAAATTGGTTCCTAGGTCGGGAGAGAAAAACGATTAAAAAGTGTCAACGTTAATATAAACTACCATAACAATTCCATATTCTAAGAGTATTTTAAGAATACTCAACATTCCTCTGTATGAAAAAAAAGAAAAATATCTGATTCTACGCAAAATAGGAGCATTTAGTCTCAGCCCTTATATAGGTCCCAGACTACAGTAGAGGCTGAAATATTCGAAGTGGCCATGGTCAAAATCAGAAATATTAGGAAAAGTCAAGTTTTGAGCAGATATTTGATAGTAAAGAAAGAAAATGTTGCATTAATTGAATATAAAACTTGAATTTGGGGTCATTTTCGGATGCGAAACTAAAAGGTCATGAGCTTTACACTGTTTGCCTGCATCCAGTGACGCCAGAAACAGGAAGTGGTGGGGTTGCGGATTTTGGCTTGCTGCAAGGCGTTAAATTGACTGGTATTAGTTCCATGAAAAATTGTGAAAAAAGTAGATGGTAACCATATACTTTTTGGTGCATTTGCAGACTTTGCATGGTTTCTACTTTACACAAAGCAAGCTTATTATTGGCTATCATTTCCCTTGTGGCTACTACTAGGATTTGAATTTTGCGTAAAACGGCTCATTTTTCAGTGAATTTGGCGGCCATGTCAGATATCTGTGATTGGTAAATTTCACACTGATTTCATATTTGCTGTTTAATCATAGCATTTTCTTTCAAGCTTTACTCTTCATTCATGCTAGGAATTTGTTTCTTTTATTGCAGGTTATTGATTGAGGGACTTAATTTTGGTTGAAAAGTGATTGGTGTGTTGCCAACAGGGATTTTGACTATTTTACTACAGTCTGGGTCCTTAAAGGTAAATGTGAAATTTTTCATTTTTAAGAAGTTGATGTTAAGCTGTCTTTTCTTTAGTAATGTCATTTATTCTAAGTGTTAAAATGTCATTTGTATGGGTCTAAAGCCTACATTTGCAACTTTAGAGGATTTCTAAAAAGGGAGGTAATTCAAGAACGTTAAAAAATGAAGTTCCGAGAAAATGTCGAAAGTGGGATTTTGGATATTTTCTGGCTTTCTGATGTTATCTAGGGAATTTGTAACATGGAATTATGCATCTGTACATATTTTACATGTAAGTTAATTGCCTTTACCTGATAATACAGAAATAAATTTAACACGAACCAAAAAAGGCCAGTGAATTCTTTAGTTCTTCCCTGGGGTCAGATTGAGCCGCTACGTTTCGTGAAACTCTTGTCAATAAGTCAGTGGTTCTTGACAGCGGATGTGTAGCATGGATTGGGCCGACCGATGAGTACGGTTGTGGCATACAAAGGTTCACAATGGATTATAAACGATTAAAGCTGCCTGTTCATCGGCTTGCTTTCTTCATTGAGAATAGTCAAAAGAGTTTCCTAGGGTGATGCATGTGCCACATATCTGCCATCACAAATTATTCATTAATCCGACTCATTTGGCCCTTTAATGGGCATCTGCAAACAATGCAAGGAAAGTTTGTCTTAGAAGTGGAGAGTGTACCGGTCATCGGGCTAGAAACGATGTCTCTTCCCTGTTCCAATAATTAGTGTCTGAGGTTTGTTTTCATTCTTATTCATTGTTGTTTGCACTTGTTGTTGTCGATTCAAAAAGTTTGCTCAGTTTGTGACTTCATAGTTTATAATGAGATGTCATAGTTGTGATATTGAACTGAATGAGAGGCTCTATTTTCTGCACTGTACAAGGGTTTTCTGAACAGAGCCCTGTACGATTTTCTCTTTCGCAAGTAATATCTTCTCTACTTAAAATGGGAAGAAGCCCTTCTTCTTGAGTCATATTGCCTTTGGCTTTCCTTCAGTTTTAGTTGACTGTATAGTCTGGATTTTTTGTATACCGGTATGACTGCTTCCTGAGCTAGATTTAGGCATGGTTTTCTTTGTCCTGCTGAGCGGGAATTCTTTGCAGAATGGCAAAGAGCTAAGAAATTTCGTGTCCAACAAGTTGTCTTGAGTACCAGTCTATAAACTGCAGCATGTAAACTTTCACATTGATTGGTACTGAACAATTTTTCTTATACCCAAAAGGCTTTCCCCATATTAATTTTTATTTTATACAAAGAATAGCTTCCTTTCACTGAGGTCTAAGTGTACCCCATATGGTAAGTGAATTTAAAGAATTAGGAATGATAACTCTAGCTGGAGAATTTGAATTACCTCCCTGTAACTCTTAAATTCCCTTTCAGTAACAATGAGGGTTAAGGTCATCTTTAATTCTTTTCTGTTTATATAACACAATGCTGGCTGTAAATGGCTGTATTTTAGACAAAAATGTTCCTACACCTTGGAATAAATGAATGGTTCATACCAAATCACAGGTTATTTGACATGAGTCGGGCCGACAATTTCTGTTTTAGAACTGAAGTGTGCACTTAAAACATGAATGAATCATTCAGAAAGCATTGTTGTTCAAAGTAGAAAATATAACAAGCCTATTTAGCCGGTTCACAAGATTGGGGAAGAAGCATAGATGAAAGGGAGAAACTAATGTAATTAATAGTATTTAAGTAAATTTTCATTGAATTTGGGGGTAAAATGAGCTACTTCAGTGACAGGTTCGATGCTAGAACTTGGACAGTAAAAGTCAGGAAATGATGTTGTTGATGGTCTGATTCTTTGAGAATTAGCTTAAACTATATATGTGAATAATTTTTTAATGATAAAACAAAACTTTTTCATCCCTTAAGGTCCCAGACTACAGTAGAGGGTGAAATATTCGAAGTGGCCATGGTCAAAATCAGAAATATTAGGAAAAGTCAAGTTTTGAGCAGATATTTGATGGTAAAGAACGAAAATGTTGCATTAAATGAATATAAAACATGAATTTGGGGTCATTTCCGGATGCGAAACTAAAAGGTCATGAGCTTTACACTGTTTGCCTGCATCCAGTGACGCCAGAAACAGAAAGTGGTGGGGTTGCGGATTTTGGCTTGCTGCAAGGCGTTAAATTGACTGGTATGAGTTCCATGAAAAATTTTGAAAAAAGTAGATGGTAACCATATACTTTTTGGTGCATTTGCAGACTTTGCATGGTTTCTACTTTACACAAAGCAAGCTTATTATTGGCTATCATTTCCCTTGTGGCTACTACTAGGATTTGAATTTTGCGTAAAACGGCTCATTTTTCAGTGAATTTGGCGGCCATGTCAGATATCTGTGATTGGTAAATTTCACACTGATTTCATATTTGCTGTTTTCTTTCAAGCTTTACTCTTCATTCATGCTAGGAATTTGTTTCTTTTATTGCAGGTTATTGATTGAGGGACTTAATTTTGGTTGAAAAGTGATTGGTGTGTTGCCAACAGGGATTTTGACTATTTTACTACAGTCTGGGTCCATAGGCTATATAGCAAATTTAAACCGAAACTACCCAGTCAAGTCAAGGGAGTTAATTAAAGGGCAAATTTCAGGACAACTCCGTATATCGGTAGGGGCCCATTTATAGTGATTACCAAAATTTTCAGAATTCCCATTATTTGCCTGTCCCAAGTTGTCATCAAATTTCAAAAAATAATTGTAATAAATTTCAGTATCTAATTCACACTCCCCGTTTAGTTTTCTTTCACTGAACCGTTTCCAAAAGTCTCTTGGTTTACTATATTTCAAGAGTTCAATTTGTTTAACCTAATCAAGTTTGTAACATCTTTTCATTTTATTAACAAGTTTTCTATAAAAAGATGTTTTGTACACATATCCCATCGATTTTGATTAGTTTTACATTTGTTTTAGTTATTAAGAGGGTACAAATATTCCTGTTTAGCATTTCTGCACTCACTGTCGAAACAGTCAGCTTTTTTAGCACACATATCTCCGTTTCTATTCTGTTTGTTATCAAAAGTTTTACAAAACAGAGAACTTCTTGTGTCTTCTAATACAAGTGAAAAACGCTTTATACAAATGTTAATTTCATGTTCATCTCAATTTGACAAAAGAGACTCGGTAGTAGTGTTAAAAGCAGGCAAATTTGAGATAACTTTAGATCTAAAACTGCTACGCAAGTTATCATTCCATGATAAATAACTAAATAGAGTTTTGCGAAGAGTTTCGGCTTTGTTAATTAAATTACATTTAATTGTAAAATCGATAGAAGCATGGTCAGACCATTCACAGAATGGATTGACAACAAAATTTTCTAAAATATTTAAATCTTTTTCCTTCACCAAAAGATAGTCTATGACGCTTGCACCGTTTTTACATGCATAAGAGTAGTTGCCTACTCCGTGATCCGTAAACAATCTCCCGTTCGCTATGCGTAGGCCGGTAACCTTACACGTCTCTAATAAGTTTCAACCATGACTTGTATAAACATTATCACGTGAGTAACGGTAAAGGGGGGTGTCAACCGAGTAATCGCTCTCGTCTGAGTCTAGATCGTAATCACATACAATAAAATCAATTTTGGTCCATTGCCAACACGGGCCATAAATCACCGCACAAATTTATGCTACCTAGCGCTTTAAATAAACACCAAAAACGTTGACGAATGGAGACTTTTCTAATCATATAAAGGCACCCGCTATATAAATGTCATTTTCTACGCGAAAAAAATTCTCTCTAATTTAAGCCATACTATGGTATCGTAGCATGATTTAACTAACTTGAATTGGTTGCCTAATGAAACAGCTGAACCTAGCTATTTCTACGGGCTCCTTTATTTTGGATTTTCCGATAGAAGTTAAAGCTTTTAAAACTATAAATATTATGAATTAGAAGCAATGTCTTTAAAAAGAAAAAAGAACTAGTAACGTTTTACAAATATTGGAATTTCTATTTACTTCTTCAAGATTTCTTAGAATCTGATTGGTCCATCTTATATATGATAAGCAATGACTTTCAAAAGGAATGTACAAGTATTGACCTTTCTATTTAATTGTTTACAAATTTTATGAATCTGTTTATATCCATTTTATGCATAAAACAGACCATTGATATATATTTTTTTATTTAACCCAACCAAAGTTTTTTTTTAATAAAGTCTAGCAACATTTGGTGATTTCGCGCAAATATTTTGAAGTTTAATGATGGTAAAATTATTAACCCAATATCACATAGAACCGCTTTTTGACGCCCCAAACAAATATCGTGATGTGGGAAAGGGAGAAATTCATTGTAATAAGCAATTATTTCTCTTTGCCTAAAAATATTTGCTTCCCCACCTGTTTTCTAAATTTAGCCCACTTTAAAAAGACGTTCAATTTGGACCAGTCTAAGTCTTTGACGCCTGGTAACGGTTAGACAAATACTCTTTATGCTATCATGGCATCTTTTGGAGCCATTACAATCTGTTTAAATAGCCTTAAACATTGGATGGGTAGACTATAAAAGACATATAAATTCTATTTCTGTCCAAATTGGTGAATCGATGGCCCCGCAATCTGACCATGCCGACTGACTCTAACAGATATTCGACTCAGGTATTAAACGGCATTAATTTGCAAAATTTATGACCATAACATGTAACAAAAGTAACAGAAGAGTACAATAGTTTGTTGGAGACTTAAACTTCTGCTGTCATATGGCGGAGGCTTGCGCGCGCGCGTGTGTATGTGTGTGTGTGTGGGGGGGGGAAGGGGGTAAGTTGTTGAGGCCATTAGTTATAGAAGGACACACTGTATCTATTCAGAAAGTTGTGAGTTGGAACCGGCTGTTCTTCTTGAAGCAAAAAAACCCCAAGCATCCTGAATATGTATTAACAATTTCTGGAATAAACAAATGATAGACATTTTTTTTTATTATTCTACTATACCTTGTTTTAAAATAGCTTGGCTACACTTGGTGTTTTTGCGGAAAGATTTTGAAATTTAAAGACGGTAAACATTCACTCTAGACACTCATTATAACGTAGATATGTTTTTTTACGCCCCAGACAAATATTGTTATTGATAATTTTGGGGGAAAGAAAAAGAACGCTTGTAACCAGCAATTATTTCTCCTTTTCTCGCAATATTTGCTACCCCATTCGGCACTTATTTGCCAATTTAGCCCACTTTGAAAAGTCACCTGCAACTTTCAATTCGGACCAGTCTTGATCTTTATCGCCTGTTAACAGGTTCGACTAATGCTTTTAATGTTATCATTTCATCTCCTTTGCGACGTTACAATCTGTTTACATAGCCCAAAACAATTGATGGCGTTAATTTGCAACATTATGGTCATAAACATATAACAGAAGTTACAGAAGAGTAAAAATTTAGTTAGAGAGTTTAGTTAGTTCGTAAATAAATCTTGAATAAGCTGTTGTTACGAAGTTCAAGTCATCTATCCATAAAAATGCTTCACATAAACAACGACTAATATAAAGTTTATTTCGGTCTGAATTAATTATTTGATTGGCCTATTGATCCTTTGATTGACAGCCGAACGGTTTATACTTATTTCATCGTCACGTGAATTCACGCGAGTCTTTCGTATCGGGAGAACGTACCAAACGGTGCCATGAGCCATGATGAAAGCAAGTTTTAAAAGATTAGCGTATAATACCTTGCTTCAATGAGATTGGACAAAAACACACCCAAATGATGGATCACTGACCACGTCTACCAAAATACCACATGCCAAATCGACTGAGGTAATGAAATAGATTAGTTCGAAAAAAATATGTGGCCAAGAACATTAAGACAAATCGTTGGTTGGAGACCTAAAAGTCTTAATAACAGCCTTATCCTGAAAAATTCTATCAATGGAATTAAAGTCGTTAAACCGACAAAAATGATTCACATAAATATCGGCCAATGTTCACTTCTGATCGGAAAGAAAGACTTGATTGGTCAATTAATTTAGCGACGATTCGTCAAATGTAGGTAGAAGGTGACATATATATCGTAAATCGGCGACCAAACCATATTTTCACAATGGGTGTATCTTATGGAAGAATTGTCAAAAAATCTAAATCAGTTCAGAAAATATATTTCAAAGTCAGAAACCTCCGTCCGTATCAGCTTACGCACATCGCCCAGTCTGTCCAGAGCCGATGCATCAGCACTTCCGACACAGAGAGAAAATAATTTTACATGTGTATCTTTCATGTCAATTTCATGTAGCCAATATCGCGCTATCCTCACCTGTTCGTCCTCATTTCGTGTTAGGACTAGTGTTTGCGATTGTGTTACGATGCAAGAGGAGATATCCAAACCTTGAATGACTGACTCAACTTTCTCTATTCTTGATTAAGACTTACAAGTTGAAATATACATTCTTTTTTAAAGGGGAAGAAATGTACAGGTATTTGAGCTTCATTTATATTTTAACATTTTTAGGGACCTGTTTTATCCATTTAATGCGTAGTCGGAAAATTGATTTTTTCCCCTTTTTTACTTAACCTAGTTGGGTTGTTGTTGTTGTTTTAAAGCTTAGCAACACCTGGTGTTTTTCCTCTAACATTTTGATGTTTAAAGAGTGTGAAAACGTCAATTAAGACCATAACCCAACATCTCATAGAAGCGCTTTTTGACACCCCAATGGAATATTGTTATGGATAGTTTATGGGAAAGAGAGAAATCTCTTGTAATAAGTAATTATTTCTATTTTTCTCAAAATATGTGAAATCCAATTTAGAACTTATTTTCTAATTTTAGCCCACTTTGAAAAGTCGTCTGTCACTTTTCGATTTGGACCAGTGTTAATCCTTGTCATCTGGTAACAGGTTAGATAAATGCTTTCAATGCTATTATGGCATCTCCTTTGTGTCATTACATTTTTTTCATAGCCTTCAACATACAATGGTAGATTATAAAAACAATGTCAAGTCTATTTCTGTCAAAATTGAGAGATCGCAAGCCCGTCATCTGACACTGCTAGCAACACAGCCTGAATCCAAGGAAATTCGCCTTTCGTATTATACGGCAACATTATGGTCATAAACATGTAACAGAAGTTACAGAAGAGTACAATTTTTGGTTAGAGAGTTATCTCTTCGTAAAGTAACCTTTAACAAGCTGTTGTTACGACGTTTAAGTCATCTATCCAATAAAAATTCTTCACATAAACGACGACTAATGTCGACGTTCAAAGTTTTTTTCGGTCTGAATTAATTATTTGATTGGTCAATTCATTCTTTGTAGACAGCTGCGAACGGTGAATTCTTTAGGGTTTAGCTGCTCTTCGTTATCAAGGTGTCAAGCATTAGAGTCCTTTTATGCCTATACGAATCTTTTAATCGTAAACATTTGATTGATCTTGCGTGCTTAATTTTTCTAAATTTTCCCCAACAATATTTACCTGTACGGACCGGAAATGGGCTGACAGGCTCTAACTGAAGGAACCAGTTACTGTGCCCGTCCTTCGCTGATGACATGACGCTTATGTCATTATCAAGTAAAGCACTCAAAGATATGATTTCCACATGCTTCATATTTTCATGCCTCTGGCGATTCCAATATAACCCTTCGAAATGCGCCGTGGCAACATTTAATGAGTCTAAGCGGGAATTTTCTCGCAGGAAAAGATTTTGGTCGATAGGCAACGACGTGATACACGAACTAGAACATTTCAATTATTTAGGTATTTTGAAAATAAAGTTGATAATCCATTAGACCAGATCAAATGTATTGACAGGTAAATCAGGGGTTATTTCTTTGGTCTATTAAAAGAAGGACTGCATGTTCATGGCTTGAATCCTATGACTAGTCTTAAAATCTATAATTCTATTATCCTACCGAGGGCTCTTTTCGGGTGCGAGCTGATAGGATCGCTTTCTGAGCGGAATGTTTTGACCATTGAAAGATCGCACAGGCTTTGTTTGAAACATATGCAAGATCTCAAACGTAGATCCAAAACAGATATTTCACTTGGTTTGATTGGCACACCTCCTTTACAGGCAGAAATTGAGAAAAGAAAACTGACTTTCATGGGTCAACTTTGCCGCTTGAAAAGCGATACTACATCAAAGCAAATGTTTTTGTATCGCTTATGTTCATTTTTATCAAATGAAACAAACAGTGGCTTTATTTACGATGTACATGTACTGTTAGATAAGTATAATCTTTCATCTAATTGCAGGATTTTGCCAGTCTAGGCATTTTCCCGGGTAAATTAGCCTGGAAAAATATAGTTAACAAAGCTATAACTTGTAATTTTGTTAACGACTGGGAGTTAAAAACCTCAACGTCTGAATTCCCAGTATATAGAAAAATACAACCTACATATTTTTCCAGTCCTTTGTTGAATTTTGCTCTTAAAAATCATAAATTATTATATGCATGTTTTTCTGTTGCGCAATTGATTGCGTATCTTTCACACAATGAAGCGTCATGCTCACGTTGTGGTAGAGAACATATTTTTGTGTCACCGAACATATTCTGACTCAATGCCAGGCTGTAGAAACATGTAGAAATAAATTCAAAGAAATTATAAGATCCTCATGTGGTTTAGACAAATTATATACACTTCAGTCGATGTCATCTGAGCAGTATATATGCACAATATTTGGTGTCAATCCTGTAATGTATAACATCTTAAATGATAATTGTAGTATGTTTTATTTAATTGTTATAAGATAATGGTTATGAGACCCATTTATCCCCATTATCTTGGTGTGCGTTTCAGAGGCCATGGGGGTGGGGGGTGTAAAACAGGCCTAGATGCGCACCTTCTCTCTCTCTCCCCCACGCACACGCGCGCGCGCTCGATCACACGCACGCGCATTCAAATGCATGCACGCATACACATACTCACACACCATTCACTCCAACACAAGCATTATACTGCATCCTACTCTTGTACCTTTCCTTTCTGTTCTTTAAATTGTATCACTATTTAGCTTTGTTTATTGTTGTTTTCTATGTCTGTAAATATGTATCTATGTGTGTATATGTTGTTTGATTGTAATGTATCTAATGTATGTTTGTACTAACCTTCAAGTATTGTAATGTATCTAATGTATGTTTGTACTAACCTTCAAGTTGGATTTGTTTGTTTGAATGGGGTTTTACGCCGCTTTCAACAATCTTTCAGTTATATCGCGGCGGCTGGAGCACCTAACAATGGAATCCTGGTATTTCTCACACCAGTACTACCATTACATCCTTTCCTAGCCTCCAGCTGCTATCCCACATAGGTTTACGATTATCGACCCACTGGTGAGAGACAAATTGTCGGAAGGATGAGTGCCGCCGTCGGGGATCGAACCCGGGACCTCTAGATTGACGGTCCGACGCGCTATCAACTGCGCTATGACGACGGCTACCTTCAAGTTGGAGGAAATAAAGATGAATGAATGCTATTTTCTTTTTCACGTATAAAGAAGCTCTCTAAGTGAAAGAACAGGGCGACCTGAACTTCTAAACAGAACTTATAAATCGCACCACATCGCAAGTAAGCTAGCAGGGTAAAATTGTCAGTTTGGATAGCCGATCGGTTCATCGATATAATACACCAGATGAATATGAATACAAACTGATTTACAATATATTTCTCTAGCGAAGTAAGTAAAAATTTTCTTCACCATATATATATTATTCTGCATAAGCATCAAAAACGATTGGTGCTATAGTTAACGGTTCTCTGGCCCCGTCGATTGACTTGCAAAATTTCAGTTTGACTTAGATATGACAGCAGGTGAACACCGTTAGATCACGAATGGTCAGTCCCTGTAAATGATGGAAGGGAAATTTGAACTCCAACATTGACTGACATAAATGTAAAGCACTTGTGTTGATTTGTCGACCTAAACGTCGTAAGTACAGATAATTCAAGCTGTAGTTACGAAGTTTAAATTTTCAACCAACCATTGTACTTTCGGTACATGCAACTAGCCATATAAACAGTCTAGATACAGTAAACAAATACACTACAGAAAGTATGAAAATTGCCTAGAAAAAGTACCGCGTATTGATTTGTAAAAAAGGGTTGTGGAGAAACTTTCGAATTTCTTATCGCGCAAAACTAGAAAGTTGTAACGGAACGAAACACCCTCATAATTGGGTATGACATTAACGTTAGCTCATACACTAAGGCGACTCAAGACTGAAAGACTTAAGCATTTGTTAGCGACAAAAAAAAATCGTTATTACAGATTGACCCTCGTGTTGATTTAAACGATCAACATTTTGTAGCGACGTATCGATTAAGGGAGTGACTTGCTTTCTAGCGCAATACATAATAGCTGTATATCTCGGGATTGAAAGGCTATACAGTTACATTTATATAAAGATGTTTATTATGATTTTGAATTATCTTTTACAATCCTCTACCAAACGACAAAATTTTGGACTAGTTACAGATGGCAATTAAAATCGCTTTAAAATTGAAAACTAAGGCCCAGATAGGATAAAGAACATTGTGAAATAAGCAAATTCTCCCTTTTCACAATGTTTTCTTTAATGCAGTTCTTCAGGGGCGTAAAGAAGCGTGATTGTGTGGGAATGGGTTAAGCTACAACTGGGTCGGAGAAATTTTAAAAGATATACAGAATCCCTCGTTTGTTTCTTACAGGTAATACATTTCAATGAATATTGCTAATTTGATATTGTCCAACTTTCTTAAAAGATATCTTAATTATTTGTTGACTGTCACCGGATTATCTATATGAAAAATGCCATTTTCTATACCGAAATGGGCATATCACCCTACTATTCCAACACGGTCGTCCATCATCAGTACTTTCAATGCTTGGATTATACAATGGGAAGCTGGGCAGCACTTTTACCGAACTTAAGAAAAAAGACGATACTCCGAACTGAAAACTCTCCCAACCGAAAACTAAGTCTATCTAGGGGCCGACCAGTCATCCAAAATATTTGTACAGCAGTAAAGAGAAATGTGTGGTTTATCTCAACATTAAGTTCTAATGCTAGCAGCGCCATTCGAAGAGTCTACAAGCTTAGCCGTAAAGAGGACTTTGCAGTAATTTCATTGGTTGTTGATCAGGCCATACTCTTGATTGGTGGAGTGTTTTTTTTACCGTGATTTTGGAGAGCAAACAGCCCTCCTTTGGCATTACTCGTATGCAAACTGGCGTGGGACAAACAATTGCTGAACTACTCTCAGAGAAAATAGAGAGAAATTAGGGAATTAAGACGAACAACAATCGAATATTCTCTCGATTCTAGTTTATCGTTATACACAATGCATTTTCTTGTTCCTCCGACATTTGTTTTAATCAAACAAGTCTTAAACCAATAGAAGAAAACGATGTGGCAATTTGCTTGACTATGGTTCAATGAATTTCATTGAAAATCAGCTCATACGATCGAGTACACTTAACCGTGTTTTTTTACTGCTGTTATTCTTAAAATAGATACGTACATTGACTGCAACATCTCTGAAACTCGACCAGCCCAAAGTTGGCTGGGTTACTGCCCCGTATATATCTATCGATACTGTCTCCCACAAACAACGGGCCACCAGTTTCAGTCCAAAGTCCAAAGTTTTGTCGTCTGGGTTAAATGGAGGTATTACCGATGTCTACTATTTTATACAGTCAATTCCATTTCAGGTGAAATAAGGTAATAAAGTGTAACTTTATCAACAACCAATTACCTGATGACAAAAGTTTAGATTGATTCAAATTATCCTCATTTTTTTAAGTTTATATAATTTTAGAATCTTTAACTTACTTGAAAGAAATACTTGTGGGTAAGATTCTACATTTTCCACAATATTTTTAGAACGTTTTTTCATCAGGAGGATGGTGTGGGGAAAAGGTATAGCAGTATTATATCAGAAATACTATTGAAACTTTCACACAGTTAGATTTCAGTGCAAATACTGACGGCAGGT
The DNA here is from genome assembly GCA_946902895.1 of Fragum fragum. Classification (NCBI taxonomy): domain Eukaryota; kingdom Metazoa; phylum Mollusca; class Bivalvia; order Cardiida; family Cardiidae; genus Fragum; species Fragum fragum. The sequence goes on along the minus strand of OX336369.1, from coordinate 30,350,787 downwards.
TCGTGAAATTTCAAAACCTTCTTTTTCCTAAATGGGTAGAGAAAAAGACTTGTAGATTTCTTAGACGATGCTGTATATAATCAAAGGAAAACAATCAATACTCTTCTTCGAACAAATGTTTAGACAGCTTGCAAACATAACAATCAAATTTGCTCTCCAACAGTATTTTCAATGCTTTGATTAAAGTTTACATCTACATGAAATGAACCGCCTGTAATCGGCGAAAACTATTGATCCTTCACAGACTGCGCAAAAATGGTAACTTTCCGCTCATGTTAGATTTTAACCTTCAGAAGTCGACCACCGGTCGAACTCTGCTAGATTAAATCCGGTTTACATTTACTGGATTTTAGTTGTTTAAATTGACAAGATCACATATGTTAAATAATTTTAACAAGATTGGCAGACTTGATAATTTCTAGAACTGCATTGTATCAATAAAACACGCATGTGGTCGAAATAACCAGTTCGTGTGCAGAAAAACGACCGGTACTTAATCATAACGAAACAAGACTTTCTCAAACGGACGCGCTTTATGTGTTCAGTCTTTAACGTTCTTGATTGTCTCTCTTGCATATTCGATAGTCAAAATGATTTTTTTGAAAATTGCTCATGTTTTACCGATCGCTTGTTTTTCGTTAGTACTTTGCGAGCCCCAATGTTCTCCGTTTCATTATCAAGAACAACTCTTGGAGAAAATGGTGGACGTTAAATATAAAGTGGATTTATTCGCTGAAAAGTTAGCTCGTTGGGAGAAAACGATGTCGAACAAAATGGCAAGGTTGGATGAGATCACAGACAAGCAGGAGGCAATCGAGGCTGGCCTACAGGACAACAAGTTTCAGACGACTTTGGTACAGTTACAAGAAACTTTCGCTGGTTTAGACAACATGGTATCACAGACAGTCTCGCAGGCTGACGAGAAACGCAGGCAGCTTGAGGGTCGGTTAAGGGATATAATGGTGGCACGCGAGGCTGACTTCAATGCTACCATTTCTGGCTTGGTGAATGTCGTCGACGAAATTAAGGGTAAAGAGTTTGATTATCATTAACAGTGCAATCTATAATGTCTTGAAAAGACTTAATAATCCCGTCAGATTTAAAGCTTGAAAAGTAAAAAAAAAAAAAATGCGATAATGTAGATAATTTAGTCCGAATTGCTATTCACAGTCTACAATCATGCCCATTGAGCTCCCATAGGCAGTTCAACTTCGGTATTAAGCGGCATTGTTTTGAAAAAAAATATGGTCAGTAATATTTAACAAGAAAGTAAAATGGTAGGTTCGCGACGCGTTAAAAGTCGCCAAACCACCAAAAATGATTCATAAAAATGTCGGCCAATATCGGAGTTCACAGTTAACCTCCGATCGAAATGAATGATTTTATTGGTCATTTGATTCTTTTATCGATAATTCCACCTCCCCCTTTCTCCTTTTGAGCTTGGAAATTGCTCGATCAATAGCGGAGTTTTTCCTATTTCATGAATATATACAAAAGTCACTATATGAGCTATCAATTTTGCATCGCAGCCATAGAGACTGACTAGTATAGGCTACAATTTGGTGATGGGAGAATCACACACAAACACACAGTATAATTGATATCAAATTAACCAAAGTATTTCGTAATTACGGAATAACATTGCGTAACTATGGAAAAATGACTGAATACTTTGTATAATTTGCATTAATTTTGAAAAAGTCCGGAATGCCACTGTAAGGGTCTGTGCTCAATTGTACTTTTTTCAACAAGACATTGTCTATCATTTCTAATCTAGTTCGATATTATTTTTATCTCTTCGTTTAAATTTATATTTCATCTATTCACATTAACCCTTTCCTGGTTAATCCCTGGATTATACGTCCCTGCGTTTTTATACTTGAGAAAATATTGTGGGATAATAAGAAATTGCTTGTAACAAGCAATTTCTGCTTATCCCACAATATTTTCTACCCTAGGTTGGTTAGTTTTCAAATTGCACTCACTTTTAATTGTCGTCTGCAACTTCTTTGAAATTAGACAAGTCTAAAATTTTGAAAAACAGGAAAGGGTTAAATAGATATCATATTTTCTTTATTTCCTCCACAATAGGATAATACAGGGGAAAATTTGAACAACAAAAAGAAACAGTATTAATTCACAATTCATTAATAAAAAAAAACTTCAAATGTTCTAATATCCACACCATCACCACAACTCATAAAGAATTCAGACACTAATTGCAACAGTTAGTCTTGTACGCTCGCTAACAAATACAGTAATAATCGTACATGCCACAAGTTCATACCTTTTATTTTGGCCATATTGATACACCCAAAAACATTGTAAAGTTAACCAATGATGTCAAAAATAGATGTAACATTTACTGGGATATGAGACTTCTGATTAACACTCTATTTGTCAGCTAGGTTGTGTTGCCATGCCAACAAAGCGCACTGAAATTGTAAAGTAGGAAGGAAATAAAATAGAAGACATGCTATCATTGAACATAGCAGCACTCGAAATGGAAAGATGGTTGAGACCCTTGTACATTTTCAAAGTTAAGTGAAGGTAGTGATAGCATGGCTTACTCAACATAAGCAGCTTGATCGATTGAATGAATGGGTTTAATGCCACTTTAACAGTATTTCAGTCATATCGCGGCGGCTGAAGCGACTACCAATGGATTCAAGGTATTTCTCACACCAGTACTACCACTACATCCTTTCCTAGCCTCCAGCTGCTATCCCACTTAGGTTTACGATTATCCACCCATTGGTGAGAGACAAATGTCGAAAAGAATATTTGCCTTTATCAAAGCTAAACAACTCCAAATAACATTTGATTAATAGGATATATATTCTCAAGTGTTAAAACAGTCTAAAGTTATTAAGATTTATCACCGAAATAATGCCTTATGTATTGTTAGAATGCCTTCTTACTGCTTCAACATATTCGCAATCAAAATTTATGAGTCATAGGATCACATCGAATATCTAGGGTATTAAATCTAACATACATAGAAACGATCGTTTGACTGAAAGAGTTTAACGCCACTTTTAACAGTATTTCATTCATATCGCGGCGACTGGAGCACCTGAAAATGGATTCCTGGTATTTCTTTTACCAATACTACCATTACATCCTTTCCTAGCCTCCAGCTGCTCATCCAACTTAGGTTTACGATTATCTACACATTGGTGTGAGACAAATGACGGAAAGGTAATTTTCCGCGGCTAGGGATCGAAACCGTGACCCTATGATTGGAGTCCTACATGCTAACGCTGAGTTTTGGCCGCTGCCTTTCAATCAATAGTACCAAACTGGTAAATGATGTTTGAGGGTCAATTCTTTCTTGCGGATACGTTTATCTGTGACCAGAAAGATATGTGAAATGCAGCCTCCATTACTCCTGTTTGACAAAGTAGCGTAACGGTTTCTTTTTCTCCTCAACCGGCATGGCCCGATTTTTGATATCTACTCTTCTCTTAATACAAACAATTTCTTCATTTTCTCACAATAAATCAAAAGCTTTTTTCTTGAAGAACGTAAAAAGGAGGGATTGTGTGGAAATTGGTTATAAGAGACTTTGAAAAAAATTGATAACTTCGCCATTTTCAAAAAGATCTATTGCATTGCATTTATGGTGCAAGCTTTTGTCGTTTATCGCAATGTATTTCAATAGGCGTTGACTTCTATTTGCACCATATCTTGGTAAGTTCTTAGGAATTTGTTGTGACTATTGTAAAAGTAATGTTGCTGAAATGTAGCTACGACTTTTAAGATGCAAAATAGATAACATGATTTACATAAATGTCGGACAATGTCGGAGTTCAACGTTTACTTTCGGCCAAAATGTTTGACTTAATTCATCTATCGGTTTTATATTAATCATCGCGATCGATCATTTTTTCATTAAACTTCTCAAATTACTCTATAACTCTAAGTAATCCGGCTGCAACCCAATGAGACCTTGCGATAGTGTCTGTAGAAAATATCTTTGTTAAAGTAGTAGATATGGTATCCTGATTAGAAATCCGGTTGAAGTCACTTAGGCTTCATTGAGCAATTCAAAACGGCCGCCAAAATCAAACATGGCCGCCAACATACGTAATTTTCAATTATTTTTCGCATTTATAGCCACGATGAAAAACAAATTTGTCTTTTTCAAAGGACCTTACAATGATATTTCGAGATTTAACTCGAAATTACATAATTTGATTAACTCGAAAATTAAATGTGCGCAATCGAAAAACATAACTTGACCCTAAAAGATGGATGAAATTAGTTTGGATTCATGTGAAAAAGTCGGAAAACTATTCTGATTTCTATTAGTTCGTATTTATCGGCATATATTCAGAGTCTATGCTGGCATGTAAACACATGAATAAAAGAATACTAAGGAGAAAAAAACAGATAAAAAAAGGGGAATGGGCTTTAATAATCCGACATGATTAGGGAAATTGAATTGGATAGCACGTCTTAAGTTTAAGACCCAGTTTGAGCAGATATGTGGTATTTGTTGTGTTTGTAATGTGCCTGTTTCCAAAAAGCGCTCATAAATTACTTAACACGTTTTGTTTGGGAAAGATATCAAATTGTTCTTTATTTTAGAATATAATTGAGCGTTACCCCCCCCCCCCAAAAAAAAAAAAAATATTGTTCCTCATCTCGTAATTATCAATTTCTAGTTCATACATGCACCTTTTATCACCTATTAAAAACAATTTGAATTTGTACATCAAAGATATGTGATTAATCCAAGATCAGTTTAGTGTAAAATATTATTTTATAACAAAAATAAATAAAATAGAAATTAAGTGTTTTTACTGCATACATAAAATCTTTTTTTTTTTTTTTTTACTAACTTAATCGAAAACTACGATCGTGAAGACCGTTAACAAGGGGCGTAAATGTGTTTGGTTTTTAGTACAAAAATTTGAAAACCAGTAAAGCATGACTAAAATATATCATTCAAGTATGATCATTATCCTCAGTGCGCAGAACAATAAAACTATTATAAAAGGTGCTATGGAGACAAAGAAATATTCTCCGAAGTCTTGTTACTTAATCCATATCTGTAAGCGAAAAATGTTAGCATTTCCAATTTATCCTGCATTATTTCAGTTCAGAATCGTAGAATTTCGTTTCTATTAATGGAAGTAAGTTTATAAAATAGAACGCAAAATGAGTCGAAATTGCAAGTCATCAGTATATATAACATATACTTTTATCTCTTTCCTGTTCAATTCCTGGTTTTTACGTCCCATCTGCCTTTTCCACGATATTTTCTACCCTACTGAATGGTTATTCTTCAAATTATGTCCATTTTAAATTTTCGCAAAACCTTTTGATTTAGACAAGTCTAAAAAATTGCAAAACAGGAAGGGTTAAAAGAGTTTTAGACCGAAATTGCTAGCTTAAATTTGATTATATACTACTCAAAGTTTGCTAAGCACCACTTATAAAATTGCGTATAATTTTTACCTCAGAAAGAGAGGTAGGAAAATTTCTTCTGGTTATGAAAATATTGTCATTTGGCAAAATGTTTGTGCTAAGAAGCGAAAGTGTTAGCAAACTATGGAAGCGGAACAGTGGTTCAAATTTAGTAGGGGCATTAATTGCGGATAACACAGAACGAGAGATGAAGAAGAATTTTATGAAAAATCGAGGAAACTGATTTTATTTCGCTGCAAAAGTGCACTTTTCAAATCGTGGTTGGGTTTACCATGTAGGCAAATATCGCAACCTGTACATTTTCAAGACACCTGTAATCATATTGAGGTCTTTGGACTTTGGTATACAGACTTTATCCTCTTGAAATGTAGTCTACATGTACTCTTTGCTGTCCCCTGCCTTTTTGGGTCGGATATTTTAGTGCGCTGGATAGAATCAAAACCTAGGAAACAATTACAAATTAGAGCATTTACATCTAAGATATCATGTTTACCAGGAATCATGCATTTTTGAACGATATGTAGGTCCGTGTTTCATTGCACTCTTATACCCATCCTTGCCGTCACTGATCCCGTACCTAAAGGTCATGGCCAATAATCAATACGGATACGATAACTTTTTCTGATGTAAGCCCATGACCATACACGTCTAACAATGGCGTTATTGCAAGATCTGGGTTCTCCAGAAACCAGAAATGGACCACACTAACTCATTTCTTCGCCAAAAGCACAACTGTTTGAAACTTGCCTAGTTGTGATTTTCCTTAAATTGCTTTGGAATTCTCATCGTCAAGTTGTCGTAAGGGCTCTATATTTGCGTTTTCCAACTTGTTTCAAAGAAAAGTCTACTCCAGTGACATTTGGCAAGGCATTTAGGGAATCAGGGGGTCATCATCGTAAAAGTGTAGAAAGCAACTTGAAGAGTATTGACTGTCTACCAAAGTCAACAGACTTTAATTAAGTTCACCATGACCTGAACACGCAACCGACTGCAACAGATTGCTTCCTGGTCAAGCCAACCACGGCTCTGCGGCTATAGCAGGCAACACTGAATCGGTCGGTTCATATCCCATTTTGATACAATCGGAAGGCTTTTTTAAAGTCAGAGAAACCATTATTGATCTAAATCCAACCAAATAGCATACGCAAGCAATTGGACATTTTAATTAATTCAGAATCCTTGATTGTTCCTAAAGGCTAGATTAGTGTCCCACTTCGAATTACCCCGTATTATTGCCCCTACCAGGTTTAAAGCGCTGTTTCGCTTCAATGGCTCGTTGTTGTTTTAGCACAAAATTATAGTCAAAACATATTTTCATAATCAAAACAAAAATTCTGATATTTCTTTCCGGAATAAAAAAATACCCAAAATATAAAAAGTGGTGCTTAGCAAACTTTGAGTAGTATATAATCATGGATAATATATACATGTGTATTTAGCCCGAAAAATTTCAAACCCCAGAAATTCAACTGTGCGGAGACCGTATTTGTAACATGTTGGTCTTGGAATGAGAGAGTTCTACTCCTTTTATATCTAAAAAAATGATGAATAAAATAAATCCAAGTTGTTTCACAATTCCAAAGTGAAGTAATAGGTATCAGAGTTGAACACAAATACCATTTGTCGATCATTAACGACTTACTTTAAAGTGCACTGATACCAAATACGGTACAGAAATATGAACAATATCTCCTTTTCTCACAAAAATTTCCATAAACATTTTTCTTCGTGACTTTAAAAGAAGAATTATGTTGTAATGTGATAATTTTCGTCATTTGAAGAGATAAAAATTGTGTGTGTGTGTGTGTGGGGGGGTAATTGCTGGAACAGAATAATCTACAAAATTTTAACTCTAACCTTTTTCAGTCATTGCGAAAATCTCTATAAAGAGATAGATGATTTTAAAGTATAGATGTATCGGTGGATATCCACGCGCGACTATTCTGAGTGATGATTAGTAACAGCAATTCAAAGTCGACATCGGGCTTGATTACACTTAAATGAATAGCATGACTGACCACATGTCTCAAAGTTTCAAACCATCACCTTCAGTAGTAACGGAGATAAAAATATCTTGAACTAAAAACTCTTAAACGAAAAAGATTAAAAACTTCTCTAAAGTGAATGTCAATGTGATGAATACTTGAAGGATAGCCGAAATATAATTCTAAATGTGTTAAATTCAACAAAGAAAAATAGTTGGAAAGCACACGTAAAACATTATCCAAGAATGTCGAGTCAAATGGGGTCAAATATGCAATAATATATTTGTCAAGAGTAATTAATATTTGCTAATGGTTCCATCTAATTGTTACAGATGCATGTGCATTGTTTCAGGGCAATGACAATAGTAGAAACAAAATTTAGACAGTTGCGTGTAACTATAACCAAAAATTTCTCAACTAAAAATGGTCAAAATTTGAAAAATTTAGTTTTAGAGTAACTAGTCTTTGTGTAAGGGATGATTTGAAATCGGTTATCGTAGAAAATATCATCACAGCGACCTTGCAATACCCATACGGCGTGACACATGGCGCCCAACGTTCGGCCCGTGACTGCGTTTTATAGTATGACAATAGATGTCACTGACAGATAAAAAATTCAACTAGTCAGGGGCTCGAACTTAGGACCTCTCGCTTCCATAGGAGTACTCTACTGAGCCAACCGGGCTGCTTACACGCAATCTCTTTTCACTGCGCGTAAATTCCCCGTCTGAACACCAGTATTTACGTCCGACGTCCGCCTATTCACATATTGTCATACAACAAACTCAGTCACGGACCCGAGCTAGTCGCCAAATGTAAAAGAAAGAAAACAACATGCAGCTAGTCTGAGGATCGGATCTGGGAACCTCTAGCTTCAAGGTTGAGTACTATACCGACTGAGCTAACTGGGCCGCTTGCATAATTTTAAAACGTAGTTTTCTTAACCATTTTCCAAACTTAATTTCATCACATTTGTGACAAAGAACGTCATCAGGAATTATTTTAGTTTACAACCAGGGACACTTTGTAGGCAGACAAAGCAACTAAACACCAAATTTGAAAGGTAATCAGATAGACAGATACATTTGATCTGTCTTGATATTTGATATTTAAAAGCTCTTTCAGTAAAAGAAGAAATTTCGAAAAACAGTGATTTTTGTAAATATTTGGTTTAATCAAACGCACAGTATTTTAAGAAGTTATATAATCATGTTGAAAAAATGTTGAGTTTATAGGTGATTTTTGAAGTTCTAATCTCTGACCTCTAATGAACAATTAAACAATTAATTCGGCTTCAATAATAATTGCATTTCAGAAATTCTGTCCTATATTCATCTGGCTTTTTTGGCATTTATTCTCGACATCTTGGTCCTTTGTGAGTCCAACACGGACTAAATGTCCCATATAGGACCTAAAGGCTCCTAACTAGGTATTTCGCCCAGTTTCTGATTACGTGACACCCATACTTCCATACTTGCTAGTACTAACTTTTTTTTCTTTTCTTATTTCTGACTGGTCAAAAGTAAAAGAAGTTGCAGACGCCAATTTAAACTTAAATTTTTTAGATTTTTTAAACTTTCTGGTGAGGAAACATTGTGGAAAATGAAGAAATTACTTGTTGCAAACAATTCGTCATTTTCCACAATAAGTTCAAAGGATTTTTCTTTAGGGACTTAAAAAAGCGTCATTGTGTGCATTGGAATGGATTTCACAACTTGTTCGTGCCGCAGTCAAAGCGTAGTTGTTAGCGAGTCAAATTCCTGATCAGGGACTCCCGGGTTCGATCCCCGGTCGCGGCATATATCTTTTCCGACATTTGTCTCCCACCAATGGGTGGATAATCGAAACCTAACTCGGATAGGCAGCTTGGGGCTCGGAGAGGTTGTAGTGGTAGTACTAGTGTGAGCCATCTACGAACCTATGGTTAGGTACTCCAGCCGCCACGATATGACTGAAATACTTTTAAAAGCGGTGTTAAACCACATTCAAACAAACAAACAAAACAAGTTGTTAGTAGGAGATGTACAGAAATATTATTTATATTGGCTTCGTTATTTTTGCCCCATATTTCTCAACAATATTTAAAAAATAGTAAGGAATCGTAAAAAAGAAGCATTATTTCCTTCGATAATCAATAGGTCATATTTTAGAATTGAGAATTTGTTCCTTTACAAACGCAATCGATTTGTAAATGTTTTATGGGTAAAATCTGTTTAAATCAATTTACAGGGAAAAAGCCTGTCCTGTTTAAAGCAAGAAGTGTCCAGAACCAGTCCCCATCAGTCGGCTCTACAGTCGTGTTCCAGAACGTCATCCAAAATAAAGGAGACGGCTATAACTCCGGAACTGGTATCTTTACGGCTCCGGCTAGCGGTACGTATCTATTTACCGCACAGTTCTGTTTGCATTACCGAAAAGAACTTTCCTTCAAGATCGTCGTCAACGAGTCGACGACCATCACTGCTGCCTCCTTCGTCGATTATGATTGGAATAATATCTGCGCCTCCACAGACGGGCTTGCGGAACTTGCCGAAGGAGACCAAGCAAAAGTGGTAGTTACGTTCACTTATCCGAAAGACCTAGGACCGAAACAGCTCCTTATTTACGGCGATAATGAAAACAGATACTGGAGTTATTTCTCGGGTGTTATGGTTCATGCCTAAATTTAACAAATTGAATTACAAAGTATGCTGTTTCAAGGGAAAAGTATATGAAATTGAAATTCATAAGCACGGACTGATACGGATTTCTTTGTCGTTGTTCTTTTACGCATGAAATAATAACGGAACAGTTGTGTATGAAAACTAACATTTAGCAGAACAATAGGTATCAAAGAATAAAGTGAAATAGAAATCAGTCAATACTAATCATGAAAAAAAAATCACCGCTATATTAACTTTGTAACCGATTCATGAATATATAGACAATTGGTTAGTTTGCGGAAAAGAAAAATATGAAATAAGTATGGTTGTTTGTCTTTTTTATTATCTTTTTATAGATCGTCTTTTATTGTCTCGTCGTAACGTTTCTAAGTTTATATTCAGAAAGTCCATATTGTACTAGATCGGTTTATAACTGATTAACCCATTAAGACTTTACAAAATTAGGACTTGTCCAAATTGAAAGAAGTTGCAGTCGACGAGTTGGTGCAATTTCCTTTTACGACAGAAAAAATTGTGGACTTTAAGAAATTGTTTGTTACAAGCAGTTTCTTCATATATAGTCCACAATGTTTTCCACAGCCCCTTTTTCGAGGTGCGTAAAAAGGGGGTTTGTATGAGAATGGGTGACCCTTTTCGAAGCCCCGTTAAGACAAACAATTGGGAAAACATTATGTAAAATGAATAAATTGTTTGTAACAAGCAATTCCTTCATTTTACACAAAATTTTCGATTCGGAAAGTTAAAAAATCATAAACTTAAAATTTTCGTCTGCAAACTTCTTTCAATTTGTACCAGCGTAAAATTTTGTCATCTGGTAGTGGCTTAAACAGGGTAACTACTAGTTATTTCGATTTGCATTGTTTTGTATGTCTTAATACCATATATTTTTGAAAATACTGTTAATGGTCTTAATCAAATGTCAGCCCGATTATCTCAGTTGGTAGAGCACTTGACTTCAAACCTTAAGATCACGGGTTCGAGCCCTGGGCTGACCATATAAACTAACAAACTAATTGTCTTTCGGATGAGACGTTAAACCGTGGCCCCGTGTGACGGTGCTATTCATCGAGCACGTTATAGAACCAGGCGAAGCTCTCAGTAGTTTCGTCCTGTATCCTTGCGCTATCCCCCGTAACAACTAACCGTCTTCCGGGGGGGGGGGGGGCGTCGCTCTCATGGGCATGTGCTACGGTAGCGAAATAAACGGAAATACACACATCCTTAATCAAACTGCCGTGTTAGACGTCTCTATGCGTAACAAGCGATCCGAAAAATTGAACTGAATTGAATTTAGTCGAACTCCAAGCTGAAATCAATACGATAAATGTAGATTTTGTGTTATAAATTGTAATTTAGTAACATAATGTTTTATTTTCACGCACTTGTAGTAGACTTTAGAGTAATATACATCTTTAGTTTCGAATCGAATTTTTAGTACATTCTCAACTGAGAACAAAGTACAATCAAAACACTTAAAGTACTGGTGTTTGACGTCCGTGTCGGCATAGTAGAGTGATATGCCCGATTTGGTGTACAACATGGCGATTGTCATAAAGATAATATTTTTTGACCATTTCATGTACAAACCCGGGATTTTACGTTACTGTGATTCTATATTAAGAAAATATTTGGGAAAATAAGAAATTGCTACCAGCAATTTCTTATTTTATTACAATATTTTCTGCTACATAGAAAGGTTTTATTTCCAATTGCATCCAATTTTAATTGTTGTCTGCAACCTCTTTTAGTTTGAATCAGCCGAACATTTCAAGAAGCGGGAAAGGGTTAAGCATAACCTCTCGCCTAGCCTGGTTTGTTTAAGTTGGCCTAGCAGCTACACATGTAATGGCCCTAATTTAATGTTGCAATTATGCATGTTACGGATTCGAAAAATGATAGGAAGCCATGGTTGGGTGCACCTACCAACCGTGGTTTTACTGGAATACTACTGAAAGTCATGATAAACCAAATTTACTTGATAGCAGTCTAACTAGCTTTCAAGATCAATACTTTTTTTACATTTCCCAGTTTATCCTTTTTCCGAAGACATTTCACAAATAATTTAGATAACATTTAATAAACTTGGACAATATTAGATCATCAATATTCGTTGAAATATATTACCTGTAAGAAACAATCGAGAGATTTTGTAAATCGTTTGAACCTTCCTGAATCCATTAGAAGTTCATTTCAACACAAACAGGCTTTTTTTACACCTTGAAAAATTGCAAACACTGTGAGAACAGGAGAAATTGCTTGTTTCACAATGTTTTCTTCCCTATCTGTGCTTTAGTTTGCAATATCAAAGCGATTTAAATTGTCGTCTGTAACTAGTACAAATTTTATCTTTTGGTAAAGAAGCTCGATTTAAATAACCGAACTTCTTATGTGTTAATTTTCCCGCATTAATTTTCAATTTAGGAAATCGATTGCTACCGATATATAAGAAAGAATCGATAGATGTTGAATTGACTTAATTTCCGAAAATCAGCACGGAAAGAATAAATTGGGAATGGAAAGATGGATTCTTAGACTCCTACGACGACTCTGAATTTTTTTTTTAAAGAATGGTGTCGAGCTCGATCATCATCTACGCTGTCTAGTTTGTAGCCATACACACGCTTTTAATCGGTAGTTCATTTTTTGTTTTGGTTTACGGGCATGTGCTAACTGTCATCGCCAAAGCTTCATTTAACATATTGACAGTTTTATTTTTGAGGGTTTCTATGGATTCGGGTGATTCCATCATATTTTGTACATAGTTTATAAGCTCATTCAGATTTTTGTAATCGATATTGTTAATGGATTGTTCTGCTTTCTCGACGTCCCATTTTGGTCTTGTTTGTGTTCAATTTTGCATGTCCATCTGAAAATAGTGGGTTAGTTTCCTGAAAAACTTTCAACTAATTTGAGACAGACGATACCACATAGTCTTTGATGGATCTATTTCTAAAGGTGAGTTGTTCAACATTTCGGTCTTCACCAAAGCGACCATTTAAAATAAAAAAAGACCATTATTTTTTAAAATGTCCAGAAATGAAAATCTATGGGTATTAGTTTTATTTTGTTTATTGACACCCTTTTCAAAGGTATGTTTAAGTCTTCTAACAGATTTCGTGTCTTACCAATGGGTGGATAATCGTTAACCTAAGTGGGATAGCAGCTGGAGGTTAGGAAAGAATGTTGTGATAGTACTGGTGTGAGAAATATCAGGAATCCTTTGTTAGGTGCTCCAGCCGCTGCGATATGACTAAAATACTGTTAAAAGCTGCGATAAAGCCCATTCAATCAATCAATCTTCTAACAGATTAAACCTTTCTGAGTTATCGAGATCAGGACTGTCAATTGATTATTCAGATAACAGAAAATTATCATTCTCGGTATAATCTCTAAGATCAGAAGTTCTCGCAATTCAGTCGTCGACTATAAGTTCATTTTGGTTACTGCTGCATTTGGTTGTTATTTCAATTTGTAAGACACGCTGTTCGTCAGCGTTAAAATATCTAGAATTTTCAGGAGGTAAATATACAATGCCTATAATAATATCATTATCACAATTAAAAGGTGTTTTACGTAGTTTTATCCACAGAATGTAGTTCGAGTCTGTTCTAATTTCTGAGATATTTTTTGCAACATGTTCTTTAATAGAGACGCCAAGACCTACCGATTTATTAGAAAAAAAGTTTTTTCTGCATTTTGAGTAGAATGTAAAACCTGGTATATCGATTCCATGTTTGTTTCTGTTACTCCTAATAAGTCAAAGTTAGATAAGCACTCTATAAAATCCGGGTAAATTAGTCGTCGTTTTAATACTTTTATATTAATAAATCCACATATTATATTTGTTATTTTATTTCGATCACATTCAGCGCTGCTGACATTGTCTCTCTTTTTTCCATGAGGTTTCCCAGGCCTGTCCTATCCATGACCGATGTTGTCGGTTACGGAGATACTATCGCCTGCTCTGCTGTCCCAAGGACGGTAGTTCTGTTGTCTGTACGACAAAATCATATTATAACCGTCTTGTGAGAATGACGAATAATCAGCAGATGAAGTTCAGTCCAGACTTTTTTGTGAAGGCTCGGGTGTTTGTCCTCCAAAACCTTCCCATTGACAATAATCTTAGCTGGGAATGCCAATTTAGCTTTGTCGATTCCAAATTTAGTTCCGAGTTCTTTGTACTTTGGCAAGATTGTTATGCGAGCCAGCATTATCTTGTGGATAATCCCTGCTTACTCCATAGCTTGTTTTAGCCAACGATTTAGCAGCCGGCATAATTAATTCAGTGTCTTTGTAGTTTCTAAAGGCTACTGTGTCATTTTTGTAACCTCCGAGGCTGTGGGCACGATCGATAGTGATGTCATCAGAGACATTCAACTTTGTATAAATGAAAAAGCGTATGACATCCATGCAGTTCTCATCTTTATTTTCATCGTAACCACGAAATATGAGGGTTTTTTTTTCTTCGTGACCAGGCTCCAATCTCCATGGATTTATACTCAAGAACAGTGATCCGGTTATCTTGAGCGGACAAAGAGTTTTCAAGAGATATAACCCTTGAGTGGTCAACTGCATAGTCTAATTTGTTTTTAATTGATTTCATAAAACGTTCATTTTCATATAGCTTTTCAAGGTTAAGGGTGAACTTTTTGTTAGTGCTCATATTTTTCATTGAGTTTTCAGGACTCTCACCTGTATCATTTCGCTTGCGTTTTTTTTTTTTTTTTTTTTTTTTTTGTTTTTGTTTTTATCTCTTTTGACAATTTCAAATTCCGTCTCCATTTCAGTTTCACTCTCATTTTCATTTTCGCCAATAAATGCATTTGATTCATAATCACTCTCTTGTTCACTCGTCTCTTTTTCAGCCATGTCTTTTGTGCGCCTTCCCGCCATATTTGAGTCCTTTGTTCTGTCAGTTGATCTGCCAGATCCTTTTTTCCCTGACCCCCCCCCCTTTTCCTGCTTGTTTTGCTTTGTAACTCATAGTGCTTAGTCCAATTATTATCCAAGCAGAGAACGATAGAGAAAACAGAAAAATAAACAAGAGTTTTGTAATTTTTTACGGAGCTCGATAAACATGTCCGTCTCGATCCAATCACTGGAAGCCCATCATCAGTTGAGTTTACGCGTCGGTAATCACGTCGCACTTGAGTAGAATTATGGGACTATTATTTGGACGGGGCGATTGAAACAAGGACAGGGCTTCGTACTAAAAGTGCAGGGTGTCCTTTTGAAAGAGCCTAGCTGGAGCACTGCAAGAGGCAAATTACTCACACTGAGACCGCTCGTTATTGTAACGTTGACCGCATGTACACTAAGCAGGATATTTGTAGGTGTTTTCGTACGTAAAAGGAGTCTTCACGCTTTCTATAAGTTTAATACAACCATAGTATAACGCCATTTTTGAAATTTACAATTGATTCGAGGAGATAGGTTTTGAAAAATAATAAATCGAACTGAACAGGGCACCACTTTTCTTCTAACATAGTAACATAGTAACATATTACTGGATTTTCTAAACTGGATAACACTGATGGACGTTTACGGAGTCCATCAAAATAATTTTATAATCTAAGGCCCCTATATGACCCTTGTACGAGTGAACGGTCACAGATTTATAATTATTTAAACCGCTGAGTCTATTAGTTCAAATACACTTGGATCTTCCTGGCAAAGAATGTCCACAACGAGCATAATGTCCGCAATTCAGAATATAGTTTAACCCATTCCAACAAAATAAAATTTTAGATTGGTCCAAATTGAAAGAAGCTGTGGACGCCAATTTCAAGTTGACGGAATTTCTTTTAATTACTTATTCATCTTTTTTGATAGAAAAGATTGTGGCTAATGAAGAAATTGCTTTTAAGAAGCATTTTTTTTATTATTATTTTTACACAGTTTTCCAAGATTTTTTTTTTGGGGGGGGGGGGGGGTTACGACTTCATTTTTAACTCTTACTTTTAACAAAGGAAATGTCACAATTGTGGACTAAATTTTGCTTATATCTAGCAAATAGGCTGAAATGTTTCAATAAATTACTTCTTGTTAAATATTGCTAAAACGATCTTAAGAAAAAAGCTATGGAAAACAATGCGAACAATAAAGGATTTGCTAATTTCGTTTTCGAGAATGTTTTGTTCCTGAAGTATAAGCTTTTTTGATAGATTCAATGACCTAAAAACTTTCGTTGGCGACTCTTTGACTTTGATCTTAATTAATACATTTCTGTTGTGTGGTAATGGGTTATTTCTTCCTCTTTTTTCACCTTTTTTCTACGTGATTGCTAAGAACCATGTTCTGCAGTTATGTGTAAAACGCTTCCCCCTTCTCTTTCTCTCTGTCTCTTTTTTAGTCTCTCTATGTCTCTCCCTCTCTGCCTCTGTGTGTGTGTCTCTCTCTCTCACTCTCTCTCTCTCCTTTTGTCTGTCTGTCTCTCTCCCTGTCTGTCTGTGTGTGTCAGAGGAAAAATACCATAGGTAAAAATACAATACATAAAATAGTAAAAATGCCACGGGTAAAAAGGCCGGAGGTAAAAATGCCAGAAGTTTTTTTAAAAAATGTGTTTTTGAAGACATTTTTACTTAAGACATTTTTACTTATGACATTTTTACCTGTAGCTATTTACCTCTGGGATTTTACCTACATTCGAAATTACCCTTACATGGTTTAACAAGGGAGATAATCCAAACGACCTTCCCAGCGCTCACCGGAATACTCAAAGCCCTTAGAACCTACATAGCCAAGCAATTAAGAGGAGTAAGAGTAGCCTAAATGATAATTTCTTCGTCTAAAGTATAGAGAGATCATAAAAAGGCTCGATCTTGACTAAACTTAACCTCTGTGAGTCTCAATTTTAGCCCAATCTTCATGAAAGTAGCCAGATGCTTTGCAGGGCTATGAGTAGGAAACGTTTTCAAAATGGAATTATTCTGTTTGTAAACACAGGGTCTAAGCAAGCCAACCCATTGCGCACGTTTACACAAGATATAAGTTACATTTTTAATAGTAATGAAACTGTCAAATTCTCAAAATTCTCATTGAGGTAACCAATAATTACGTAAGTTCCTTGCATACCCATTTTTGCGATGTGACTACTGTTGACAATTATTATTATTTTTAGCTAGCAAAGCGTCAGCTTTGATAGCTTAAGTTAACAGACAAAATTCTGAGGTCTTCTCAAAGTTCAACGAGCGCAAACTGCCATTGGGGGCTTAATCACTGAATACCTCTGCCATAAATAGTATTCCTCGTGTATTTAAGAAATATTACAAACTCTAATCAAATTGTAGAGAACTCTTTCAAAAGCACGCTGTTTACCCATTTAAGCATCTCAAGTTAAACGCTTTGGAAAACATTGTGGAGAATGGAGAAATTGCTTGTGACGAGCAATTTCTTCATTGTCCACAATGTTTTCTTCCCAACAAGGGAAAGATTTTCTATCATGATAACCTTTGGTAAAGAAGATTATTTGACAAAACTATGCTTTGCTAGCTTACAGTACTTTCAGTACTTTGATTATCATATTTCAAGTGTTAAATACCTTGTTTCTCCCGATTTAATTTCTCATTTTTAGCTAGCAAAGCGTCAGACACAATTCTAAGGTCTTCTCAGAGTTCAATGAGTGCAGACTGCCACTGTAGGACTAGTCACTAAATCCATTGAATGTATACGACATAAAAAGTAGTTATTATGTATTTCAGGAACATTGCAATCTCTGCCTAAAAGTTCAACCCCTTTGGTTTTTTTAGTTCACTTAAGCATATCGTATTCAGATGATGTATGAATAAAATTTATGATATTTCCAATGTTTTCGTGTAATCTGAATAAGTTCAAGGAAAGATTATCTTTCTTTTCGTAACAGGAATTACAACAGAGGAGCATTGTTTAAGCTCGAATGATACCACCGTTTATAAGTTATCGTTATTCTTATAAACCAATATGATCCGTTTTCACGGAATAAATAACGAACATTTTGTTTGTTTGTTTGTTTCAAATTTTAGAATAAACGCCATTTAGGCAGGTTTTAATGGATTATACACCTTTGCTTTATGAACTGCGTCCTTCAAGTGCAGGTGAGTTCATCTCGTCATCTGCACAAATCATCGATTTTGCGATTAAAGGAAATAATTAAGATTTACAAACATACATTAAATCATTATTTTTTTCTTGTCTGACTAATTGTAACTTTTCATCCAAGAAATCCTGAAAATAAGTTGATCTAAAACTGGGTCCTGTGGCCGAGACGAACTATTTTCACACAACCTGATTGGTTGTTGGAATCTACATCAGGTCACCTATGTACTCGGGTTGACTTATTATGTTTTTAACTAATCAGCTTCATTATCTATAAACAAACATTGCATGTATGGTAGTTTCCAGAACCATATGATATTACTGCAAGTAGCTGAACCAGGATCGAATCTGATTACGACCAGTATAATACTAGTTCTTTTAATAGACGAAGAGATTATTATTTTTGGGGAGGGGGGTGTTTGTTTGTTTGTTTCGTGAATTTGTTTGAATTGGTTTCAATGCCAATTTAGATAGTATTTCAGTCATATCGCAGAGGCTGAAGCACCTAACCATGGATTCCTGGAATTTGTCCCAACGGTACTACCACTACATCCTTTCCTAGCCTCAAGCTGCTCATCCACATTGGAGTGATTATGTATAACTCCATAAAAAATTCTCTTCATTTCTAAGATATCTAATGGCACTTTGTGAAAACAGGCGATTGTTTTACAAGTTTTTATGAGTCTATTTTGTACGCAGGCACACAAAATAGCTGCGTGCTCAAAATTTTAATTATGGAGGTATGGTTTGTTAGTTTTTTCGTCCAATCAGAACGCTCGTTTTTGATAGACGAAACCAACAGTTAAATTATAATCAAATGTTGTTGACTCGCAGAACTTAAAAATGTACATCGTTTGCTGAAGTTGTTTTCAGTCTCTTAAAAATAGTTATTTATTCTTACGCGTAATGAGATCTTATTTGGAAAGATTTGTTGGAAAAACAATACAAAGTTTATTTTTTTACACAGTTTGAATAATTTTCTCGAAACAATTCAATAAAAATGCTGTGGCCTTATTTTTGAACTGGATAATAAATACAATGTTATCTAATTCATCATTGACATTTGCCGTATATTTTCAATAGCCCATTTAAATCGATCATTTGACCGGAAGTGAACATTCAACTCAGACATTGGCCGATATTTATGTGAAGCACTTTTGTTAGTTTGGAGACTTAAACATCGTAGCTACAGCTTGAATAAGCTGTAGTTAAACTATTTGGGTCGCAAACCAACGATTTTACTCTTTTTTACATGTAACTGGCTATAAATTCCAAAAATTAAGCTACTTAATCTGGAATAGTCAATGATTGAAGTGAAATTAATGTATCTATGGTTTGTAAGCATAACGTGAATAATGGACCATGCACAATAATGCACAATGTTCTTGTTTGAAACCCGAAGTTTCCCTTTCATTTAAAAATATCTCATAACTGAGTATAGTTTCGCTCAAATGACGTTTTTCAGGGGGAAATAAATCACGCACGACGAATTACTCACGAAATACACTGACTTGTTTCAACCGAGGGATGAAAAATCTCAAATGCTTCTGAAAAATCAGTCTGTGTATAATCCGGGCATCTATAGAATCATAATAAAGACGTCCAGAAAACTGACTGACGGACAGACAGACAGGTGATCCGTCTTGGTAAAAGTCATTGCATGGCAATTTTTTAATTGGAAAACTGTTGCAGTCGAAATATGACTTTCCATAGGCTAGCAATAGAGCCTTTAAACTCATTTTCGTGCTCCATATGGTTTAAACTTTCTGATATCGCAATTTACTCTATAGTCTCATCGTAATGTCTGATTTCTGTTTTGTATTGCATCGTTTTTATTGTCCAACGGATAAACTTTTGGATTTCACTATCCCGAATTATTCAATATCAGATTTTTTTAAAGCACTGAGGGAATAGAATAATATGAACTATAAGTTCTTTTTATAGAAGTATTGATGCTATCTTTCGTAAAAATTGGCAGATGGAGAGAAAAAAAAAATAAATGAATTTTTTGAACATACACAAATTACCCCCATTTTCAATGTACATGAAGTAGTTGTATTCTCATGTACGGAATTATCTGCATTTCATACATTTCATATGAGCAAATGATTCTTCTGCTACTAAATCTTGACCATAATATGAAATGTATACTTTACATTTGTTGTGCCGTCATTAACAAAATATATAACAATAATGATAATAGACAAATAAATAATAAATTCTGAAGTAAATGGCGTGTCTAAGAAGAATTTATTATACTCGGTATCTCGTGTCAATGTTACGAATCTCAATGACAGCGGTGTAAATTGTTTGCCGTGTTATGGTGTTTCGTAAATAACCGATTAGAATTCTTAAATATTTTAAAGGCTTCTATCTGATGAGGATATCTCGAAATGAGTACAACGTCAATGGCGTATTGAGAGTGAAAAAAATCCAGATTCGAAAGAAAAAAACCTAATTTGTTTAAATGTACGGAATTCCCCGATTGTACGGAATTACCCGAATCTACTCTACATGTATAAACCACGCCCCAATTTCACCTGAATGATAGTAGCTGCTTCTGCAATTACATTCTCACTTACGTCAGCCCGATTAGCTCAGTTGGTAGAGCACTTGACTTCAAACCTCAAAATCACGGATTCGAGCCCTGGGCTGACCATATCATATCAACTAACAAACTAATTGTCTTTCGGATGAGACGTAAAACCGAGGCCCCGTGAGACGGTGCTATCCACCGAGCACATTAAAGAACCAGGCGGGGCTCTCAGCAGTTTAGTCCTGTATCCTTGCACTCTCCCTCGTAACTACTAACTGTCTTCTAGGGGCGTCGCTCATATAGGCATGTGCTATGGTAGCGACGATAAATAAACGGAAATACACACACACATTCTCACTTAGAAGAAAATGGGTTTGTAATTTGACTGTCTTCTAGGGGCGTCGCTCATATAGGCATGTGCTATGGTAGCGACGATAAATAAACGGAAATACACACACACATTCTCACTTAGAAGAAAATGGGTTTGTAATTTGAAGATTTCAATACAATAAGTCTATCAACAGAGTTTTATTGTTTATCATTTCCGGAGTAATGTGTAGTTTCATCATTTTGTACCACTTTAAATGTGACCAGTATAGTTGATCAACTTTTTTTGAAATTCCCCGTTTCTACATCAAAAACATTGTCATATAAGCATAGGATCTGATTCTGATTTTTACTCCGTCCACTTTCCAGGAAATCTAAAGCGTCTCCTCTGCCCCTTTTCATTCCTTTTCTTTTATTCGCATAGTTACAAAATATACAATAAGTAAGTACTGCAAACACCAAGAGAAGAATTTCTAACTAGTTCTATATCTAACAAAGGTATTACATTGAAACACAAAAGTTCCAAGTAGTAATGCTCCTAGTATTACCTAGACCTCGTACAAGCAAGTATGTGGAAAGGTGGTGCTTATCAGTAATAAATTTGAGTATTCATGGCGATGAACAGTCTCATTAGAGTGTTGTTCTCTCTGACGCAAACATTCGTTTCACGAACTTGTACACTAAGGAAAATGATCGTGAAAAATATCATCCTATTCTCTCTATTGTGTGTTACCAAGGTTCTTTGTGAACCTCAGTGTTCTCCGTTCAGTTACCATGAACAAATGTTGGAGAAAATGGTGGACGTAAAATACAAAATGGGATTATTTGTGGAAAAATTTGAACGATGGGAAAAGTTGATTGCGGAAAAACTGACACGTCTTGATGAAACCCTCGGAAGAGAACAGCAACTAAAAAGTGGACTTCTAGACAAATTTGATACATTGGAAAACGAATTGAGGTCTTCTGTGAAAGAAGTAGAAAAATCTGTGACTGACAAGTCTGAAAATCTGGAGAAAATTGTTAAAGAAAAAATGAGAGAATTGGACGAAAGACAAGGACAACTCGAAGCTCTTATAATGAATATAATTACGAGACAGGAGAGTGATGTCAATACTACCATGACGAAGTTGACGAAATCTGTTGTTAAATTGGAAAATGACCTTAAAGGTAATTATTCGATATTTCTTTATTTATTTATTTTTTTCATTTTCTATAAATTTTGATTCACGACGGTTCAAACATTTAAAACGACCTGACAGGGATGCATAAACTAAACCCAATTGTTTCAGAGAAATCAGGACCTCGTGACAACTCTGTAAAATAAATATTTGAAGACATGATAGGACCATGCAGCAGTCAATCAGTGATAGTAATTTGAAAAAAAATATATTACATGTGGAATTAAATAGGACCATTTCTACATTCAGAAATCTTCAAAGAGCAAAATATTTGACAAAAGCACTTTCTAGGAAGTCATTTTCTGCCTGACGGGTCAGCATATGATTGATTGATTGGGTGGGGTATAACGCCTCTTTTAACAGTATTTCAGTCATATCGCGGCGGCTGGAGCACCTAACAATGAATTCCTGGTATTTCTCATACCAGTAATACTACTACATCCCTTCTTAGCCTCCAGCTGCTATCCCAATTAGGTTTACGATTATCCACCCATTGATGAGAGACAAATGTCAGAAAGGATATGTGCCGCCGCCGGGGCAGGGTCAGCATATGAATACAAATCCTAAATTCGTTGCGATTTCATTTTGTTTCTTTTCAGTAAGTAGGAACTCGCTATGAATTAAAGATTTTTATGTATAACTATATCATCGCACTAGCAGGCATTTTTAGCATAAATAAATCAATTATACTACAAAGAAAATTGTCGTAATTTGATTGGTTAATGAACACCTGACTTAGAGTCATATAAACAATTTTCCCTGAGGAGCCTTGCCGGCGATATAAGCCGGCCAGCCGACTCTCGCTTCGTCAATTTCAAAACGGATTTTCGTTTCCTACTGTAAAACGAGTAATCGTTGATATGTACATTGATTTTTTTTATATAAAAATGTCTTTTTGAAAAAGGAATATATTTTGTGTCGCATTTTCCCTAGTGTGCGTGTTTACATGAGTGTGGTATACGTGTAACAAATGAAGGTCTAATGTCACAAGAATCCTATTCTGTTTACAATCACAATTTGCAGATTACAGAAGATCGCTGTCAAAATTCAATTTAACTGATTTTAAATCTAAATACTTTTTATAATGTAAATCAAGCTGAACGTCACACTTGTATGGCCCTCTTTGCCAGGATTTGAACCCAGGCCTCTCACAAGTGCACTGAGTGTTCGCCCATGAACTTCCGGGGGGGGGGGGTTATAGTCTCAAATGTGACTCCACAGCTTCATTCATCTCATAAACACACTAATTTTTCAGCTATCAAAATCTTATCTTTCCTGAAGTACGCTCAACTATTCAACACAAATCAAAAATATTACCTTTCATGTTAGTCCTAGCTAGTCCACGTTAGCTCTCGATTCCCGAAACTGCCTGCGGCACGGGTGACATCAGTATCTCTACCCGGGAATAAATCGTCATAAAGGATGTAGTGGTAGTACTGGTGTGAGAAATTCCAGGAATCTATTGTTAGGTGCTCCATCCCCCGCGATATCACTGAAATACTGAAAAAAGTGGCGTTAAACCCCTTTCAATCAATCAATCAATCAATATCAATATCAATTTGGACGATTTTGAATGAAATCAACCATAACAGCATTTACTCTTAATAATCTATTACCAAAAACGTCAAATTATAAAGATCCTTTGTTTTTGGATTTAGGAGATTGGATACTGGTCGCTTAGTGAAAGTGGTAGCTGAATAGAGGTGGTCGCTAAAGCAAGATAGGCTGAATGATATTAAATACTTTCCATGTTATAAAAACTAAAACCGACTGAAGTCTGGTGGATTTAATCGCTTTTACTAATACCTATGTTTTACGGAAATCCGATAGGGTTATTACATTTGTGTCCCCCTTTCGGGTGAAAAGGGTTCATCCGAGAACTGCGAATAACAAATATATGAAAAAAGAGGTAGCATCCAGCTAAGGGCAATCACGCATGTTTTTAAATAATCGCATATCAATGTAAAATGGTCATCTTTGAGTTAGGAACTCTACATCCGAAAACCATGTTCAGCCTGCATTCTAATCAGGGTCGATAATTCCGCACTACCAAAGAAAACACTTTTAGCAGGACGGGTAACTTCTAAAGCCTCGGTTTATATGTATATATTTCAGAGATGGAATGACTATTGTTTTGTTTTTATAAAGGTATGAAACGAAAAAAACTAATCACAGTGAATGAATACACGAAACGGATTCATACATAAGTGTGATTAGGTTTTTCGTTTCATGCCTCAATGAATCCAAAAACTGTTCTCTTCATTTCTTCATTTCTAATAAGTTAATACCATTGGTCTAAAGAATTAGATATTTCACCAATGACGATACTTATTACATGTATATTGAACTGTTTTACGCTAAAGCATACAAATAGCGGTTTGCTCAAAGATTTGTTCATGGAGGTATGATATTTTTTTCGACCAATCAGGACGCCTGGTTTTGACAGATGAAACTAACATTAAATTTTACATGTATATCTATCCCATATAACAATTGAATATATAAACTTATATAAAAAGTTATTCTCTCTCTGTCTCTTTCTCTGTGTCTCTATGTCTCTGCGTCTCTCACTGTCTCTGTCTCTGCCTCTCTCTTGGTGCTTTATTTTTTCATCGAAAATTCAAATGTGTGCTAGCATGGTAAGAGGAAGAGATTGTGTGTTATGTTATTGGTTGCGTCCTCTGCTTCCGCTTGCCATTCAGTAGTTATCGATATCATCCGGAGACTAGCGAACTCACCCGATAAATTCCTATGCTTAAAAGTAGGGCGTAAGGAATGTTTTACAAAGGGAAATCCGGTAGGTTTAATGAGAAAGCAGAACAATTATCACGAGAAAAGGTTTTATTGACTATTGGAACAGCAGAAACTTTTCCTTTATCAAATTCTTATGAGATTGTGTTCAAGAACAGCGCTAAGCGTTATAAAGAGATTTTAGATGTTCCTTATCCTATATCCCGTTCTAGATTGACGGATCGCTGGCTTAGACATCTCAACTCTGACAATTTAAATTGTCGGAGATAATAAATTACATCATGCAGAAATTTATTGCAGAGCAACACAAACGTCAGAAACTCGCTTGAATACGCTGGCTAGTTTTAGGCTTCTAAAGATGTTACTTTCGGTCTATTTCGGTAGACTGACGTCATTAATGTCTGCTTTTCGGCTGATGTACTTTTTTGAGTACAATCTTTGAACTTTCCTTTGTCGAAGATGATAAGGAACCCAACATCAATACCGGACATGATCATACACTTGTGTAACTGTGAACTGTCAGGTAAAAAGGGACCTCTCGTAGAAAAGATATCAGCAATGTCTTCCAGATGTCACTTTCAGAAAATAATTTATATGGTAAAGTAGAAAGGTCATGCTAGATTCAGAGAATCTTGTTAAAGCTAACATATCCGATCCTGCTCAGCCTGAGCAATCTGTGCAGTCTAATCAGGATTGATGAATTGTGTACTTCCCAAGAGGTCCCTTTAGCTTGACGAATTACATATTATAAGTATTATTTCTGATAACATCTTTTATATTTGTATAACCTGTGGCATATATTCATATATTTTTCAGGTAAGAATACATTCATTTTTTCTTTTGCAGAAAGGAAGACACCAGTTGTCCTCTTTAAAGCACGAAATGTCCAGGGTCGTTCACCCTCAAAGGACTCCACTGTGGTGTTCCAGACTATAATAAAAAATAAAGGAGATGGCTATAACTCCAACACTGGGATCTTCACAGCCCCATTTAACGGCACGTATTTGTTTACTACACAATTCTGCTTGTATAGCAACAAGGGACTGGGAATTCGGATTCTTGTCAATGATATCATTTTAACAGTAGCTAACTATGGAGATCAAGATTGGGGCGGTCTCTGTGACTCCACTGACGGAATTTCAGAAATCGTTAAAGGGGACAGAGTTCGTATAGAAGTTACGTATGCTTCCACCGGGACCGTTATTTTCGGTGATAGTGATAACTACCGTTGGAGTTATTTCTCTGGTGTACTTCTGTATGAGTGAGGTATGCTATGACGAATGATATATTGGTGCATAATAATTAAATTGTCTTGAAACCGGATGTTACATTTATCTTATTATTTCTTCTATCCTCTAAGGATGGGACAAGTTATCAAGGAAAATCAAAGCAATTATAAAATACATTAGATATTCAATATTTATAAGAAAAAATGATAACTAAAACTTTGTAGCTCAAATCAATTTTGAATCAAACAGACCTTCTCTCGTATATTTGTGAATATAAATGTGAGCGAATTATCGTCTAGAATTAATCCACCATCGACTATTTGTTGTAAAAAAGAAATATTATTATGTAAACATGTGGTTTGATAGGCAATGTTGCCTTTATTTCCTGAAATAAAGATATATATATATAATAGTGAGATTGTCGAAAAAAGGTGCTTTGTTGAGGCTCATGAACAGAATTTCATGTAGATAAATCAAAAGTGTTTATTTTTCTCGATATTTAATAATGTCATAATCACAATAAATGTTCTTTCATTGTGTTAAATCTACTAAATTTACTATAAATTTATTTCTATGTAGTGTTTCCCAATGCCCTACTTTGAAACATCGTGATTCATCGTATGAGGATGTTGGTCTTACTTCAGTAATACTGAAAACGACTGACTTGGTCAGCGGTAGCCAATGACATAATTGATACACCATGGAAACCACAAAAAGGAATTTTTCGGTTCAATCGACAAATAACGTGTTTCCGATGAATTCCAATTTCAGGCAAGGTTACGATGTTCTGGTAGCCATCGACGATATTGGCATACATTTCATATACATGTATAGTAATACTTTTCTTTTCTTATAGCTATCTTATTGCTTACAATACGTTCACGGATTGCTTCATTTACTTTATTCTACTTTGTGAATTATTTACAGTAGAAAATCAACAGACGGTTATTGTTTTCACCTCAAATTTAATTCTTTCGTTCTCCACATTATCCGCCTTTAATTAATTCCGCTGTCACTTTACAACAAGAACCATAGTCTTTGTATAATTCAAAACCAGAGCTTAGAAATGTCTAATTGTCCGTATTCAATATAGGTAATATATGGCTCATTTTGTTATTGATGTGTCATCATGGCGTTTAATTACATACAGTTTTAAGAGAAAGGCTAGAATTAAACAATATCGAACAATGTCCTGTCGTTTTAAGTCACCAGGATCTATTTCGATAGAACTATTTGAAATTATATATTATGTGAAATGATAGTATTTAAACCTAGGAAACATAGGAGCATGGTCATTGATTAACCCTTTCCTTGCATAATCCCTTATTTTTACATCCTGGTGATTTTATACTTGAGAAAATAGTGTCTTAAAGAAGAAATTGCTTATCATAAGCAATTTCTTCTTTTCCAACAATATTTTCTAACCTACAGGTTGTTCACTTTTCGAATTGCACCCACTTTTAAATGTCATCTGCAACTTCTTTCAAATTGGACCGGTCTAAAATTTTGAAAAACAAGAAAGGGTTAAAGTTACACCGTTTAGTCGGATGAAACGGCCGATCGCGACTGTTAATCAAAGAAAACAATCGACCAATCAAAATGGTTCATTTCGACTGGAAGTGAAATTTGAATTCAAATATTGATCAACATTAACGTGAAACAGTTTTGTTGGTTTGGTGATTCAAACGTCGTTACTACAGTTTTTCGCCCTATAGGTTCTTGCAATATTCCCCGAAACAACATGCCGTCTTGTTGGAGCGTTGCTTATTTGAGCAAATAACACGTAAGCTGTAATAAATAAACGAACATGTGTGTGTATGTGTTTGTACGTGCACGCATTTGTGTGTTGTTTTTTGTTATTATTATTAAACACCGTAGATAATAGAAACGAAAAAGGTTGATAGGTTTTCAAAAAATATCAAAGTTCAGACAATGAAAAGCCATTTACTAATTTTGTAAATCCAGACCGGGTCGAATATACCTGT